>JABFPB010000360.1:0-41840 GCA_022817645.1 Ceratoteleas bidentatus
AAAATAATCATGTGTATAATATATATATATAATATAATTGATAATGTATCAATTATTAGTTATTCGATTCTATATATATCCATAATGTATATAACCAAATATATAATTTCAAACCAGAACTCACAATGAACTATTATTGACATTGACTTTGAAGATGCAACAACTTGAAAAAAAGGCTGAATTTTTTTTTATCTGTACTTTCTACCATCCAGTTCTAAAACGGTAACTTATTAAATCCAATAAGTTAACCAAAATCTGTAAAAATTCTCAGATAATAATATCTGGAAAAAGTCCAAATTTCGCCTTATCCTTTTATTTCCCCAAGAACCCAAAACGCATCCACTCAATTAATCCTGTTCCACTGCACCGCGCTAACGAAATCGCCGTGCTTTTTGTCCAACTTTTTCGTCGACTTGGCGTCCAGTCGGCGGCAGAAGTGGCGAATCCGCATATCATTTTTCGTTCGCAGAATCCGGTCGGCGGTTTCGCCTGCGCCGTTTAGAGCGAAATTCGGTGATTGGTACGTCAGTGGCCAGGAATCTGGCTTCCTCGTGGCTGCTCCGCTCGGGCTCTCTCGCTTTCCCAGACGACCGGCGCAACGCAGGATTTCTCACTGACGCACATTGTTTCCGTCTCTCTCTGTCCCCATCCCCGTCCGAGGCGAATCCTCTTTGTCTGTGGAACTCGGCGCGTCCTTCTCCCCCGCGGTACACGTGAGGGCAAATCCAAGTAGCTGCTCGTACCCGTATAATATCCCGAGGAGCCGAGCGATGCGAAAAAAAGGCCGCGCAAATTTCTGTAATTATCGCGCGGACATTTGTTTGGGGATTGACGATTTGGGCTGATCAATCGGCGGTGTGAATGCTGAGCGATTACGAATCCGAAATTTTAGCCAGTTTCGTATAGTTTTGTCAAGGGTGAGGCCAGTCAAACTTGTTTTGTTTGCGCTTTCCAGTTACTGGTTGGAGACTAGGTTGGTGAACTTGAGAGGTTTTGAAATTTGAAGTGGTGTGGGAGTGGTTGAAGGTTTTTAGTTTGGTTTGAAAAGTTTGATGATTTCAATGTTAGGTAGTTGTTACCTATCAGTGAATGATATTTAAGAAATATTGTTTAATATTTCGAAAATATTTTTTAATTATTTCTATGATATTTAAAACATATTTTTAAACAAGTCGTCGATTTTAACTTGATTTTTATTAAGAAGATACATTTTAACTGTTTATGTAAGTTAATTATAGTAAATAATAATTTAGTACTTGAAAATTATAATCTTATCCATTCTTGGCATTGGGTTGAAAAAGCAAAAAGAAGCAATTGCAATATAACCATTAGAGACATCGATAGGGATAAGCTGATAATAGAGACGCGACCACAGAGATTCGATACACAGTACCGACGAAGTCGACATTTATTAGTATATTTTTTGTTTCAACAATATAATGAATATAAAAATACTTATACCATAAATATGCAAAAATTACCAAATTATATCTCTAAGTCACCTTTTTGATCAAGTGCAGAAAATGATATATTTATATGCACATTTTGATTCAGCATTGTTAAAAATCTGCTAATGTCAATGTCCCAATTAATTTCCATAAATTCAACATTAGCAACTTAAACCTGATTTCATACCTACATACAGGTTTATACCATAATAATACTCTTCACTTTCAAAACTTTGTCGCAAATATCTTTAATATCCCAAAAAGGTGACTTAACTGTTTTTTCCTCAAAACCACAGTCACTCACTCAGTTACTGTTCATCCTGAGTCACTAAATAAATAGCTACCAATTACTGCACTCCCAACACCTCGTCACAATTTTTACTAGGAAATTCTTTTTCATCATCCCCTCGATTAAATTCCACCAAAAACCGTCAGTTCCTTTTTCGACTAATTAAATTAAATCCCCAACTCGAACAGTGTTACAGCCTTTTCATCGTCGTAATAAAAACGTCACTCGCCGACTTTGCGGCTCGTTTGTTGATACGCGTAGATTAAAGTGACTGGAGCGTCGTTCGTAACTCGAATCGGACTGTCGCGGTTACGCAAGGAGGAAGCAGGGACATTTTTAAATGTCAAAAATTGAATGTAAATTAGCTCGGCGATGGCAAATTGGGGTCCGCCGAGCGACGTATCGGGTGTTCCGAGCGCAGAGGCGCGTTGTCCAATGTGGCGCAATCGCGTTCGACGAATCCTCGCAAACGCGTTGCTCGCTCATCGGCAATTGTCAAACATTTGCCGTGAGTCACGCGAATTTGTAGTAGACGGACAATTGTGGAAACGTAACTGCTGAAGTCGACGTTCGCTAACATTGTTCCGAGTTCCGCGGTTGTTCTTTCGGAACGAAGAAGTTTCGTCGGGAAAATCGTCGACGACTTTTGCAGTGTCTGGATTTGAATAATTTCGTTACTCTGTTAAAAATGTTGATAATCGTGTCATGTTAAAAGGACTGTCATTTTGTCGTGATTCTGCTTGTGTTACGTCAGAAAAAGCATATGAAAATTAGTCTATTACACATCCACGAGATATTTAAAAATATGACATGTAAATCAGAAACTTTGCCAAAGGCACGAAAAATGTTTTAAAATGAGATGTTTTCATGAAAAAGACAAGACAGAAGAAATTTCCTAAAAAACTTATCCTACTTTTTAGTTAAAAACATTTTACTGTAATGTCTTTTCGACTGGTAAAACAATTGTTTATTGAAGTTGAAAGGATTTTATACTTTTGTCACGATGAACAGACTGTTTTGCGCGAGTATCGATAACAATGTGTAATTACACAAATTCACACAAAATCCCGCTTCGCTCGCACAATTGGCGACGATAATGGTTCACTTTCCGACATCGCAGACGGATGAATGTATAATTACAATCATTTTAATTAGACCATTAGGCCATCCGTGCGGCTGCATCCTACATTTTCTAATTGCGTTGACACTACGGTCGCGGCGTTACATAATTAATTCGAAAAACGCCGAGGCGAGCGCTGTGTTTGCGATTATCGTCGGGAATCTTGACAGACCCAGTTCGAGCAGTCATGCGACAAAGACAAGAATGCTGTGGCTTTGAGATAACCGTCAAGACGACGTTGACTCGCGCATTAGTGGCTTTCGATGGCAAACGTTTGTACTTATTAATCAGCGAGGCCGCAATTGCGGCGGTTTTGCATTTGATAAAATTTAGCTGACAGCGCGAGTAGCTTTGAAAGACGCTTTAGGAAAGGGCTTTGCGGACGTGCAAACACGGGAAATCGCGTCGAATTTGCATCACTGTCCGGTGCAAATTTAAAGTAAAGTTCAGACACATCAATCATTTAGAGGAATATTCACTTTGAGCCAAAACTTTATATTTTTCGATGTAAATGGCTTGGAAGAAGAAACTGTTTCCTAATTCAACACGTTTAAAGTTTTGATAGAATATGTTACACTGAGAAAACTAATCCTTTTACGAATTGTTCGTAGTTTTTACGATATATATCGATATATAAAATGTACGAATTTTTCGTAGCTTTTACTGATTAGTTTTCTCGGTGTAGTTTCTTACACGAAAATATTATGTCTCTGCTGTCAAATTGTTCTTTCTAGAGGCAACAATATTTTTCTTGGCTCAACAAAGATTTTCGTGGGGCATATCTCTTAGAACTCTATTTGCTGATTCAATGAAAGTCGTTCCGTCCGCAATTGCTTCCCATTAAAACTCGGTGACTAGTTAATGAATTCGCAACAATGGTATCGCATTCACGCTGCAACGGGCGATTTTGTTTCGCGCAAAGGAATCGCGGGAATTGTTATGCTCGCGAACAATCGTGGCATTTGCAAGCTTATGAAAATTTGAGCTCCGCGCACCGCGAACCAAAGCCTTTGCAACTTTGAAATTCAGAGCTGACAAGTGCTTCCTGAAAATCCTTGGTCATGTGGTGTAGTCACGAGGTCTTTTTAGTTGTATTGTTAATGCGTTTAATAGCTTTGGGAAATTTATAAAAATTGGGATCCAGTTTAAAATTCAAAGTCATCGTCTCCGAGCTTCAGGAAATGACTACCATATCTTTCAGGAGAATTCTTGGTCGTCTAAAGTCCGACGTTTAGACAAGTTGGTTGAGTTGAAGTAATTAGGGATTGGAAATGGGGGAGTCACTTTTTCCATTTTGTTTTTTCCGGTTTTATTCTCTTTCCTCTTTCTATCAAAATCTTGTTTGATAGAAGAGCCTAACTAAACCAAATCTTAGAGCACTTATTAACATTTTGGTTAACTCAACCAGCATGTAGTTGATTTCGCAAATACTAAGCAAAATGCTTGACTAAAACTACAATAACCAAATACCCTACTAGATTTTACAAAACCTTCCACCTTCTTTTAACTCTTCTCTTCTGTTCCTCTTCTGCCCCAATCCTCCAACATTCAAAAAAGTACTCTTCCATCTTAAAAAGAGGAGTTCTCCAACATCTCTTTCATTCAATCGATAGTCTCAATTAGACTACTTTCCTCTATCCCAATCAAGGTCTACAACTACCAGACGTTACCCATTTTAGATACCATCTTCCCTCTCTATCTCTATCCCAACCTCGCCAGCAAATAAAACGCGACTGCACTCCGGAGACTTCTTCCCCTTTCCCCGAAATTGGCACCAGCCGGCAACATTGTTGGCGCTTTCGCGAGGCGCTCGAAAAGTCTAAAAGGCTGCGCGATTTGACGGCAAAAAGCGTCGTCTAAAAGCATGGTCGCTCTGTCTCTGTCGGGCCGTCGGCGTTGTCGGAGCCCGTTGCTCCGACCGGATCGGCGTAGCACGGTGTTGCCGGTGGTGCGCGCGCGCACACTTGGTACACTTGTACCCGCAAGAATGTGTTCGCGCGCGCACACAGCCAGCCGAGAGGTTGGCCTGGCTTTTTGCCGGGCGCTGCGAGGAGCCAAAGGGGGACGATGGTCCACGGCTACCGGTAAGGCAGTCCAACAAACGTAATGAATGGCAGCAATCCCCGCTCGGCGTAATGAGAGACATGCGCCGCTGGCGATACGTGACGAGGAAAAACGCGACAGATCGGACCGGCAGCCGATCGTCTAGGACCGGCCGCGTTTTTGTCCACCAGGCGCCGCTTATGGCGACGACTGCCAATTGGAGGATTTGAGATGGAGAGAAGTGAGAAAGAGGAAGAGAGAGGGGTGATTGGTTGGGTGGATTTCAGGTTGAGCAGAGGGATGGATGGTGGGGATGAGGTTTTGGTAAAAAAGTAATAGAGTGAACACCATTGAGGTGTTAGTCGGGGTCATATATACCAACATATATGGCAAAATGTATCATCAGTAAGTGCCAACATATATGCCTGTATGTATGTACGTGTGTGTCCATATATGCAGTTAGGTATGCATATATATTAGCACATCTGTTTTACGTACATATGCTGTATGGAGAACACTTCAAATCACATTGCTTTAATATTTTACAATACAATACCTCCGAACTAATATATCGTATCTACATACGAATCCCATAGCAGATATGATAGTTTGGTTCGGAGGTGTGGAATAGAGCATAGTGATCTAAACGAATATTTTCTGACACAAATTATTTTAGCTTCTAGATAATGATATTTGTTTATTTTAATGAGATTATTATCGTTCATATGGTTCGGGGAACGTTTACACTTCTCATACATCGTTTCAGAAAATATACTCAAATTTTATAAAATCTTTTGTAGAGGAAAGCAAGGGTGTTAAAAAGTACCAAAAAAATTAGAAAGAGTGAAGTAAAACATGAAGAACTGGTGGACATTGAATATGTAATGGGTAGTAGTAGAGATTCCGGAGAATTAAATTTTAAATGAGCGTCGAGGCTGCAAAGATCATGAAGATAGAGACTCTAAGCTGTTTTGCCACACAGTTTGGAATATATTCCTCTATAGTTCGCAGATTGTAAAGAAAATGTCCGATAAACGGTGTTTGTGAAGGAACTTAAAAATTATACATTTCTAAGAGAATCTAAGTAACTAACTAAATAAAAGTTAGTTAGATAGAAAATAGCTAAAGACAATTTTGTGGAGAGAAACCATCTCAAAAGTTTGTTTCTCTCGAAGTAAAAGGTTATTTTACTTCTAAAATAACCTAATTAGCTTACCGAAATAATTATTACTTTCAAGTTGATAATAATAAATTTAACCTCTAATATAATTTAATGAAACTAGAAAATAGTTTCTTTAAATTCTATCAGTTACTTCTATAAAAATAAACGATGTTCGTGTACAGATTTAGAGATCATACTTCAATGCTGCTACTATACTGAAGTTCTACAGATTTTCTTATGGAATGTCAATTAAATTAGACGTTTTGGGTAAGTTAATACAAACCCGTTATGCGTACAACTGCATATTCATATTGAAGATAATATATGTTCATAGAAATATTATAAAATAAATTGTCGGATATTCATACCGAGTATGATATTCTTGAACATTATCAAATTAAAAAATAATTTAACATTTAGTTTAAACTTACTATCACTTTTAGAAATAAAAACGTTAAAAATGATTAGTTGATACAATGAATAATACAAAATACCCGCTTAATATAAATGTCTTCTTCATCATTACAACTGTTATTTAACAAATGTACAATTACCGTACATCTTTATCTTAAAAACACCTAAAACTTAGTTATGTCGTTCGCCTACAGATTAACATCACACACGTTTACCTCGTGAATTCCAAATTATTTTAACTCATTTATGTGGCTCAGCCAAAACTGTTTCAAATTAAAATTCATATCTTCATTTAATTCTCATTACGCGTGTTTGCTTTCGTGGCCCGATTTGCATATTATAAAACCGACTTTGCTATCACACGAGGCAAATTGTCCTCTAATAAAACAGTCACTCCCTGTCAAACTAAAAACAACTTCCACGAAAAGTAATCCGAGTCAATGACTTCCTCTCAGATCGCAGGAGCAGCAGTTTTTCCGACACGATTACCGCTATTTATTTTTAATAATCCCTCTTTAACGAACTCGTCATTCACGGGAAAACGTTATTTCCACTCATTCTATTTGCAAATGTCCAACGTCACTCTCGTCCCTCAATGAAAGCGCGATTTAAATTACAAATGTTCAGCAAACATTTTTCCACTTGAAATTCGAATTGACACAGTCGTAATTTGTAAAAAATTTGCCGCTATGAAACCTAATAAGACAAATAAATCGTGTCCCTTATCTGCGCCATCAACGCAAATATGCTTCGCCGCGCGATTTTCTACGTCAGAGTAAAAATAATTGCGAAATCCGTCTTCAGTTTCTAAAAACGCGTCGCTCCAGGCGAAGCAAGATTTATTTTTTCGCTGCACCTCCGTTTCCCTTTGCGATCAGCACTGTCCATGAATCGCAATCAGATAATCTTTGCATACATTGTTTAGATTATATGTTTAGAAGCCGCGCGGTTCTTTTTTCCCAACATCTGTGGGACTGCTGCTGAAAACGCCGCCAGTCAAAGCCGATGTCATGGCTTATTTAACTATTATGGTGCGCGCAGAAAAAATGGTCTCGATGATGTCACACGTCTCAAACTAGATTTATCGGCGATTGAGTAATTTAATTAATTGTTAGGTATCGCGCGGCGATTGTTCGAGATCGCCAGTTTGAGGCCATTAGATAGAGATGATGGCTTTAGTTGCGATTAAACGATGATTTTCATATTTGCAATAGGTGATTTGCTTTTTGTTCGAACAAATCTTCTTTTCAGTTTGGACTTTGAATTTTCAGCTATTTTATTTAGTTAAAGATTTTTTTGCAAATTTTTCTTCATTTTAAACATTTTTGGAACTAATGAAAATTTGACAACATTAAAAACAATTTTCATTAATTATTTTGTTACGAAATGTACAAAACGAAGTATAAATAATTATAAACATCCAAACGTACTGATTGACATTTTTGCATCTTCCTGGAAAATTTTTTAATCATTTTAATAACGTCGATAAAAAATGTAAAAAAAGTTGTCATTTCTCAATGTCACTTTTTTCTTCGCTCAAGATGTCTCACAAACACTCCTTTGGCACTGTAGTTGACTCCGCAAAAACGGCCGCTTCCATTACAATTCTCCGAGCTCATCGGCGAATGTAATTTAATTCGAACTCTCCGCCAGCGATATTCAAATCCCTCGTACACGAATGAAAATCGCGCGCCGTTTGCAACTGAAACTTTACAGCTGACCACATTTAATCGTGAGCTATTTGTTCTAATTGAGTCGGGGGATTCGAGGGTGACCCTGACATCTATTGGCGGGAATTTGCGCAACGCCACAGCGGCGCGCGCTTTTCGCGCTGTCCAATTTCGGCTGCAGCCGGACTTTCACTTCCAACAGCCCGCTTCCAAATTCGCGGAACGACTCGCCAATTTTTCATTCAAACCGCGCGCCGATCCCGTTCGAACGGTCTTTCACAATGGCGGCGCAATGGCCGAAGAATCTGTCGGGGACAGATTTTTCGAGTGAGATTAACTTTTGAACAGTCATTTTCGGATGTAATTCCCTTGAACAATCACTTTACAACAAAAATTAGAAAATAACTTTTCCCAGACGAAATAACAAATTTTACTTGACTATGAAAATTTACTATATTCGGTAAGAATATCTCTTTTGGAGGTCCATTTTGTCCAAATTAGGTATGAAGCGATACGATTGTTGTAAAATTTACTGGAGTTCTAGTAATTTTGGAAAGAATATTTTTCTCACAAAAACGTGTCGAAAATCACGAATTTGAGAAACAGCTTCGCGAATGTAGGAAACCGCACCGAATCAGGCGACGGACTTTTCGTCTCTGTGCTTGACGCCATATGAAATCGCGTTCAAGGAGCGTTGTCCGAGAAAGGAAAATGAAGTGCTAAAATGTTCCGCGAACGAAAGCGAACGAGCTGCGAGGCACGCGTGTTCTGTCGCGCGTTCACGATAACCGAGATATCGCGCGAGATTTATTGTGGACGGAAAATGAGCGAAACGGAAGCATCTGATTCAAAATCAGGTTTTCTCGCCTAGAACGAGCTAGATCTGGCGCCTTATTGTTCGGCGAAAGTAAACGGAAAAGTGCGATTGGGTGTTGAGTATCAAATATCAGAAAATAAGTAGGAAAAAGTGGGGAATAAACAACGAAAAAAAGTAAATGTTCCACAGTTTTTCGAAGTTGTTTACTTAAAAAAGTACCACGAATTTAGCATAAGTATAAATAATGAGTAGGGAAGAAATGGAAATGGAACTGTCTTATGAATTTCTTATTTTGAAATATTTAAAAAATCTTGCCGTTTGTTCATTAATCATACATCTTTTTTCTGATGTGACAAAAACTGCCACATTTTTCGCACATTGAGAAAGGTATTCACAAGTATGTCCAAACTGTGAAATTGCTAAACTCTCACAATTTTTCCTCGGTTTCTGAAAGTCAGTCACTGAAATTTCAAGTTACTTCATAAGTACATATCATTCCCGCTTTAAACGTACAGAAATGCCTCAGAACGATGACCTTTTCCCACAATCAAAGAACATACTGAATCGATTACAATCACTTATTTTACTCCTTTGCCCTATAAATCAAAAGACCACCTCACCTCAAGGCTGATAATAGAGCCACCTCTTAATAACGTCTTTCACCTCGCTTTTTTCCAGCTCCCGTTCGACGTCAGTAATTAAACCCTAAATCTCACCTATTTGCAAACCGTCGGATTAGCTTATTGAATTAGTGCCGAAATAACAATGATCGGTCAGAAAGGACGCGCGCTGCGTGATTATAATGCTGCGGAATTTTTCTCGCAACACAATCATATTATTTCGAAAGCAGAGGACCCGGCCGCGCCGCCCGATGGCTCGCCGAGAAATTCTTCAGATCCTGTTAGCGGTTAGTCGTGATTTGCGCCCACGCGTGATTGTATACGTGTATCGGTATTATACGGTATAAAGGCAATGGCGCTTGACCGGCGTGTTGCCATCGGCCGCGATGCTAGGTCAAATTCAGAATAAGTAGTGAATCGCCGCGTATGATGCAACGTCGCGCAAAAATTATTTACTTTTTCTCCGAGACGCGGCCAGGCGACTCGACGAAAATGGACTTTGATTTCCGAGCCGAGTAATTGTACGACCAGCCGAACCCACTTCGGACGGCATTTCATTTCGAACGAAATCACTGGCAATTTCTTTATTCGACTGTAATCGCTCGAAATGCGACGTTTTGTAAACACAAATCGATGAGCTTCTTAAAAAATAATGTTGTTTTTTAAGTCCTTTTGCTTTTGAAATGTTATAAGAGACATTAAAATAGCAGTAGATGTGTTTAAACTACTTTCAGTTTAGTTTAATTGAACACAAATGAAAAGAAAAGCGGATAAGAATTAGTGTTTAAGAAGTATTCTTAAACACTAATAGTTTTCTAGAACTACAGACTTCAAGAGCACTAAAAATGCTATTAGTGTTCAAGAACACTAGAAGAAAACAATATTTAGGAGGTTAGAGTGGTCAAAATCACTGGAAGACGACATTAGTGTTCAATAGCACTAAAAGAAAACACTTCTAGTGCCAATCTTAAAGTTCAAACTTGAAACGGTTCAATTCTTCTATAATTCCAACAACATAAATGTTTCCTTAAGAATTCTTAGAGTTATCATTAGTGTTATAGATCTTCTTATTAGTGTTCAAAATCACTAGAAGAAAACACTTCTAGTGTCAGTCTTAAAGTGTAAACTTGAAACAGTTGAACTCTTCTAAAATTCTAATAACATAACTGTTCCTTCAAGAACACTTACTGCTACACTAGAAAACATCATTAGTGTTCGAAAACACTAGAAGAAAACACTTCTAGCATATATCTTAAAGTTTAAACTGAAGCAGCTCAATTCTTTTAAAATTCCAAAATCATAAGTGTTTCCTCAAGAACACTTATCGAACACTTAAGCATAAAACAATCGATATAAATGCATAACCGAAAACACCAAGTTTTCGTTCGGACGAATCCATTGAGCGAGTTCGTACGAATACAATGAACTTATAAAAGCACGTTAGAACAGGAATCGGGGGTCTCGTTTGCCGAATATTCATTGGCCTGGTGCGCTGGTGTTATGTACGGCGCTTTAACACACAGACGCCGCGGGACACACATATATCCGATATCTTTGGAAATGGGCATAGGTCCCAAGACAGCGGACATTGCCTGAACCTGTCTCCACGCATTGAAATATCCGGGCTCACCTGCATTCCAACAGGCGGGGGCAGGGCCGAAGGCCTTTCGGCACCGCAGCGCCGAACTGCCATTGTTCGGGGCCCCTAACGATTATTCCAAATTCGTAATTACCCTCGTCCGTTTTTCCCCTAGATTGCGCGCGCTTTTTTGTCGTAAAAGCCCGGAAACGTCCAGGTACCTTCACTGCCACAGGAAGTTATGACTGATTGTTCAATTCCCCGCGTGTCTTTAAATTCGAAAAATTTTGTCAGACATTTATTTGACGGAAAATTGACAAAAATTCTAGGGATTTCAAATATTATTTCCTACTTAGTATGGTAATTTTCATAAATCATCATGCAAATGTACTATATCATTAAATTTACTGCAATTTTGCAATTTATATTGAATTTTTCAATTTAAATTGCTGTTAATTTAATGCGCTGCATACTGCGGCAACAGTGGAATAAAAATTGGACGAACGCCTGGAAATAAAGGAGCTTTCTTCCTCGAAAGCATCTGCATGCGGTTAATTCAACTCGAGAGCATTCGCAGATAAGGCGGGCATAAATTTTACTTTGCAAAGAAAAACGAAGTCGAGCGGCGTTTCTATGATTTACGAGCGGAATCGCGTGTTAAGGACGACGAAAAAAATGATATCCCAATTTTTCGTCCGCGGCGCTGGGCGAAATGATTGGACGGACGGGAGATGAGCAAAAGTACGAGCCAGGCAGCAGTGTCGATCCGGTTGCTGTTAAATGCGAGAGTTGTTGTAGCGGCTACTGTGCCATCGTTACAGACTCTGACCCAAGAGAGTGTCTTACTTGAGCCTCGTAAGCTCTTGGTTTCAAGTGCTCCCAGTGTCGAGAGAGCAATGTTCTCGCCACTCGGAGCCTGTGTCACTTCTTATCGCAAACTCGTTCCGCATCTTTTTCTAAACCGCGTCGCGTCATTAATTAACTACTTTCAGCTACGATAATCTAATTGTTTATCCGCCTGATATATTGGACCACTAATTATCGTTTCGCTAATTAATTGATTTCGAAGATAACCGGACTGGGTAATTGCTACCGATTTTCGTAAGAAATTTATAGAGGCTCGAGTTAACGTGGTTGTATTAATAACCAATAATTAATAAGGGGTGATGACAGTTTAATTAAGTTTGAACATTTTATTTGAGTTTTTGCAGTTTCAATGTTGCAATATGATGAGGAAATCTCATTTTATGGAGAATAGGCCTCGGTAAAACTTTATCTTGTTTAAATATTTATTTAAACAAGATAAAGGTTTATTTACCTTGTTTAGACAAATAAACCTTTCAATAAGATTATTTTTTACTGTTGTAGAAACCAAAATATAGACAGGCAAGACAACAAAATTTGGGCATAAATTACAATTTTCCACTGAGTTTTCTCTAAAACTGTAAAAAGCAAAACTCTATCCATCAAGACTTTTCTTTAAAAAAAAATCACTTTAATTTTTTTCTACATTTTTTACATACAGCTACGAAATCTCCTTAGTCCAAAATATTTCTCACCAAAACCTTCCAAACTCGCTAATTTCGCCTTCAAACTTTCGCCTTCAAAAAAGAAAACAAACTCCACAAAGCGTTGCTTATTTTCCAAACATCGTCGTCGCGTTTACCTCGCGACGTCCCTCCGAGTGAAAATTTCGCCGACGTTTTTTCCGCCGCTTTGAACGTCTGCTCGTGATGTTTCGGCACAAAAAGCGTACACTTTTCTTTGACTCGCGACGGCGGCCGAAAGCGCCGGAAAGTGGCGCGTTTCGAGGCGGATCGCGCGAGGTCACGCGGAGTCAAGTTGCGCTCGAAAAAGCCGGCCGAAAACGGCGCAACTCGAGCCTCATTAAGCCGCGTGATTAAGAGCTTTCGCGGCGAGCCGAGTGGCGGCGAAATTTCGCGACGCACTTTGAGCCGCTGTCGATCTGACGCCGATGATTGATGTCGCCTTTTCGCGGCCAATAAGCGTTCCGGCAGACCCGATATTATACGTCGGGGACGTGTTAATTACCGTCTGCCGCTTGCCACGAAGCATTAGCTGGCACGAGGCAGACTCGCCGCAAATTCATTTTTGCGTTTGACGTCGCGCGGCTTTTCTCTACGGTTTTCCGTTTCGACTCGACGTGGCAAGTTCTGCCTTTTGGGATTAGCAGTAATGGATGTTAGGAAATGCGGGTTTCACTTTTTTTAGGAGTTCGTGTTGGAGTAAGTTCTTAATTTTTTACGGTTTATGTCTCGGTTAATCCGTGTTGGAAGAGATTGGAGGAGATATGAAGTTTTGAAGGAAGAGAAAATGGGAGATGATTTTTATTTTGGGGATAATCGATTGGATGTTTTATTAAGGAATGGTGGGATATATAATATTGTATAATAATGATAAGACTAATAATAGTCTTCTGAATGTTAATGGATTTCAATATAGTTAATCCGTTGTAAAATCAGGATCTGATTGGAAGTATAACTTGTACTAAGAAAGCGAACTCGCGATGCAACAATCGGGTAAAATTTACGACATTTATGTCAAAAAGAACGAATTTACATTCGCAGAATTTTCATCCAATCACGATGTAACTTTCAGTCTGAATTAACAGTCACAAAGAGTTATATCATTTCAAATATAATTCGTAATGTTTTATGATTTTGATCTCGCAGTGTCTTGTGTAAAAGATTGGTAACTCAAAATTTTCATTTAATCAAACCATCAGGTTTATGTACAATAACATTTCATTTGAATCTGCTTTCGCAAATAAATGGTTTAAAACATTCTTTGTATGTAGTAAATGTTGACGATTAAGAGAAGAAAAATTGTGTAATCAGGTAATTTACTGTTTTGGTATCGATGTGAATACTGATACAGTGTTTGATATGTGTGTTTTAGGAAACTTGGTCTCGACTTGGTGCCAAGACAAGGTCCTCATGCGGTGGATCCAGATACTATGTCCCTCGTGGATTTGTATTACGTGGTAAGTTACATTAATATTGGTGTTAGATTCTCATTTTATCAACTACATTATTTCCTTTTGGATGACTATCGCTTTTATTGTTCAATATTCATTTGTAAATTAAATTCATAATCCATTCCTATATGTAGCTTACCAAATCTGACCATTTCAAACTTACCAAAAAATAAATTATCTCTGAATGTGAAAGTAAGCTCTTTATTATCAGAACTCTACTTTTCATTCTGTAATATCTTACTCAAAAAAAGTTTGCAGAAAAAATAAATATAAAAACATATAAAAATCCACATTTAAGTAAGGGTAGGCATTTATATCTTTTTAAGTCTTTTAAAAAGACAAAATCTTTTTTATTAATTTTTTATTTTTTAGCTGACTTAAAAACATAAAGTCTGTAAAAATCACAATTTAATTCGTTCTCCTCAAAACCCCAAAATTTCTCTAAATCCCCCTCATCTAACACTGGAAAATCTTTATTTCTGCAGCACGAGCAAAGCGAAAAGAATTGCCAGGGTGTGTCGTCTCGCGGCACCATCAAGCGCAAGGAGCACAAGAAGTTCCTCACGCACCACCTTTACTTCGAGATGCGCGACTTCGGCTACTCGATCGGCGAGGACATCGAAATCTACTTCTCGCTGTACGACGCCCGGCTGCAGAAGTACATCAGCGAGCGCTTCCTGGTGCGCATCTCCAAGGAGGGCTTCTCCAACTACCTCGCCAAGCTCAACAGCAACTGCACCATCTTTACCGACCTCGGCAACGCCGACCTCAGTAAGGACCTCTTCATGGTCGCGCACGTGATGCGATGCGGCCGGATGCTCTATTCGGATTCCGGCAAGAATAAAGCCGGCACGTCGACTTATCGACGACCTCACGGCGTAGCTGTGTTACCGCTCGGAGAAGCCATGCAGAACACCAAACGACTTGGACATTCAGACGATGGTCTGGAGGTCACTTTTAAGGTACACAGGATGCCTTCCAAAATCGATGCTCAGCACCGTGTTAAATTACTTCGGCAGATGAGAATTAATTCAAGTTGAAAAGTACTAATTGTAAAATGAACGGAAGACTAACTTGGATGAAAATGTATAAGTCATATCAAATTGGAAATAGACTTACAGCAGAGAAACTTTCAATTAAATACAATTTATTAACATATAAAAAATGAAAAAATGTTCCATGAAATCGATAGACAGTATCCTATTAGCATATACATATAAATGCCAAATAACTGAATATGTATTTCTAAATTGTTCAGAACCAACAAAAGTCCAAATAGATGAACCTCATTGGTTCCTAATAGTTTTTTTTAACAGGGCAGTATTTGATTTTATGTTATCATACTAAATTCAGTTGCAATCAATCCAAATGGTTACGTCGACTTTAATATTTAATTGAAAAAAATGTAAATTGTGCTAAATTGTATTTAATTTAGATGGATTGAGAAGATTACAATGGGAATAAATGGTAACATTTCTGTACTGAGAAAAAGCAAATCATGTTGAATCTATATGGTAAATGACTGATTATCAAGATTTTTGACATGCGCTACATCAACCAAATATTTTGATTAAGCAATGATTGCAACGAAAACGCGATAATTACAATCGCAAATGAATGGCTATATATCAAATTATCATTTGAGGGAAATGAAAGACTCTAATTAGCAGCGGTGGTATTCCGATAATTATGCGACGCGCGTAACGTTCACTTAAGTTCCTAATGTTGTTAAAGTTGATTAAAATGAAGTAACTACGTGGATTTGCATGATGTAGATGGCGCTCGCTCGTTAGAACTGAGTCGTTGGTCTAATGTGACCTTAATACCAATAAACTTGGTCTAATTTAATTTGAAATTAAATTGTCCGAGTCTAGTTTTTCAGATACCCTTGAAAGAATTCGAATAGATATCTTGAACCGTTGCATAACTATGAGACACTTTTTCCCAAGGAGATTCTGCCGAGTGATAAAATTTGCGAAGTTCCTTAATTGCTGCAGTAATTTCCTTTGCCGTTTTTGCGATAGCTATCGTTATGTCATTCCTTCTGTTTTAGACATTTATAATTAAATTCATAACATAAATAATGTATTTTCATTACTATTTACTGTTGTAAGTGAAATGATATAAAACATTGGATATGATACTGAGTGACAGGAGTAAATGTAAGCAAATTAATATAGTAATCAGATATTGAAGTGTGTCGCATCGTCAACTCATTTTCCCTGTAACTCAATAACCGGAGATGGTGTCCAGTAGTTGGAATACAAGTTAAAATATCACAAGTCATACCTGATACCTCCAAATAACTTAAATATCTGATATCATAGACACCTTATAGTGAAAAGAAGAATACATTCATGCTAATTAGAAAAAGATATGAATGAATCGTACCAGTTTGAATCTATCGCAGTATTTCGTATTTGAAAGAAATTCCTTTCAATCCTGAAAATACCAAATTTAGAATGGCATTGTTTTCAGCAGTGTCATTGTTGAAATTATTAGCAAAATTATTGATAATTATAAAGATTTTTCAGATATCAGCAGTCATCAATAAATAGTTTATCACATTTTTAATCGACAAAAATATCCTTTTACTTCCCAGCTTCATATAGACTTTACGAAACTGCAACACTACCCGCTTGCCTCAGTACATTCCAATATGAAATGACTCTAAAATGTCGTTCAAATGTAAATATTATGTAAATACCATGTGAAGTATTAAAGATTCATTAGCTAAATTAGCATTCAACTAACATAAGCATTCAATTGTAACATTAGCATTCAACAACAGAATGCTAATTAATAACAATGTCACTTTCGTTTGTTTTCCTCCTCATTCTAAAAAATTGAACAATTGGACATTATTCCCCTTTCAGTTTCATAAAACCACTCACCAATGTCATTAATTTTTTTCCAATACAAACTTTTTTCAAAAACAAAATATATATTATCCATTTCAGCATTACTACTGATACTTTTCCATGCCTTTAACTGCGAGGTCTCTAAATCTATATTATTTTCTCATTCCGATAAACCCAACAACAAACCCCATTTCCGGTCACATGTTTAATCGAACCCACAATATCTATCTTGTTTCCCTTAATTCACCGATGCATTCTTTGGTATTAAAAAAATTATTCAATCAAACTCCGTACATTGCAGGTTTATCAAGGCGAAGAAAAGGAGTTCTATCAGCTGCACGAGCAAATCATCCGTAACAATAAATGCTCGCCTCTACCCGGGCAACCCAACTATGGAATAGTGGTCTGCTACAACGTCTACCACGGTGAGCTGCAAACGGTTCGCATGGAAAACCCTTTGAAGTTCAAAAACTGTTGCGTGACGAAGAAGCTCGGATTCTCGGACGTCATCATGCCCGGAGACGTGAGAAACGATTTGTACTTGAGACTGGAACGAGGAGAATTCGAAAGAGGCGGCAAGTCTACTGGAAAGAACATCGAGGTACTACTGCGATTTTGAAACTTCGAATTTACATGAATTTTGCAAACATTTTTACTGATTTGTATAAGTTTTGGAAATTATATTTTTGTTTTCTCAAAAAGCAACATAACATGTTACAAATATAGTATTTTAATTTATTTATGCACAATTGGTAAGAACTTATTTTATAAATACCATTAATATTAGCTTTTATAAAATCAATAATTCAGGTCCAATATGTCAAAAAATGTTACTCTTACAGGTCACAATGATAGTGTTGGATGCAGAGGGCCAACCATTGGAAGGCTGTTTATTTGGGGCCGCAGGAACCGACGGCAGTTCGGAGTACCAAAGTCTTGTCATTTACCACCATAACAGCCCTTCCTGGGCAGAAACGATAAGGCTAGCAATTCCAATCGAAAAGTTCTACGGAAGCCACGTTCGATTGGAATTCAGGCACTGTTCGAGTAAGAAGAGAAGTGATTTTCATTTTGTTTTACCTTTATTTCCGATTTATTTTCCTTCGCCGCTCCACCCGACCTTTCATTCGCTGAATTACTTACGCCGGCCTTCAAACGCCGAATGCAAACTTCGTTATACAGACTTTTCGCCAGTCTCGATACCAAGTTTGTGCTTATTATTATCCGTTTGATTTGTACTTGATTTTTGTAATTGGATTGCCGTCGACATTATTATACCTCCATTACCATCGCTAACCAATCCCAGCAATTAATTTCGAATCGATAATTCGAGTGCATTCGCACGAATTAACGTTGGCTTCCCTTTGCACGCAGCTCGGGAAAAGAACGACAAGAAACTCTTCGCCTTCGCGTTTGTGCGACTCCAGGATATATCCGGCGCCACTTTGCCAGATGGCTCGCACGAGCTGTATATCTATAAGTGCGAGGAACGCGCGAAACTCGATTCCCTGGCTTATTTATCTTTGCCCACTTGTGCGAGGGAACCTAACTATCCAGGTAATTTTTACGATTCGATCAATTTTCATTAAACCAGTGAATGGCTGAGATAATAATGTACTTTTCAATTGGAACTTATTTTGCATTTCAGGTAGTCCTGCGTTTGTGAGATCACCGAAAGAAGGCGTTTTCGTACACAGTTTACTGTGCAGTACGAAACTGACCCAGAATGTCGATCTTTTGAGTCTGTTGCAATGGAAAAATCATCCGGATAAGATTTCGAATACTTTGGAACGGATCTTGAAACTCGATGGCGAAGAAGTTGTCAAATTCTTGCAAGACATACTTGACGCTTTGTTTGCCATGTTTCACTCAGAGGATGGGAATTCCACATCGCATTCCGGATTGGTGTTTCAAGTATGGGATAAAAAATGTCTACATTAAAAAAGAATTGCCCCTTGCAAAATAATGTGAAGATCATATTGGGAAAACTGAACGATTACCTTATTCCATTGCAATGATCTGATGAATTTCCACCCAAAATTAAATAATTTAAATGTCTTAACTCTGACATCCATTCATTTTCCAACATACACCATCAATTTCGTAAAAAAAATAGGTACTAATAACATTTTTACTATTTGCAAAATAGGTACTGGTATCGATCCTAAGTCTCCTCGAAGATTCCAAGTTCGAACACTTCAAACCCGTGATGAACGCCTATGTATCGGACCACTTTGCAGCGGCGCTAGTTTACCAGGGTCTACTAAGCAGCGTCCGGCATTTCGCGGACCACGTGACGACCAAAGAAAGACGACAAGAGCCCATCATCATAACGTTCCGATCGCTCGAATACATATTCAAATTCATCATCCAAAGTCGCCTTCTGTTCGCGAGAACCACAGCAGGCCAGTTCGAGGAGAGCTTCCGTCAGGACTTGCACGACGTGTTTGCGTCGTTTAACAAGATGCTGTCGCTGCGGTTCGACTACGTGACGAAAACGCAGGTGGCGCTGCTGACGTCGATATCGGCGGTGTTCGAGCAGCTAGTTGCGGTGCTGTCGGTGGTCGAGGTCGCTAAGCTGACCTGCACGATGCTGGATTCCGTGCCGGTGGACACCTATCCGATGGTTTTGCAGGCCAAACTGGACGCGATCTCGAAACTGCTGTCGTCGGAGGAGCTTCTGAAAGACAGCGAGAGCCGCAATTTGTTACTGGTCACGATCTGCAGGCACTTGAGAATACACTTGAGCAAACGGGAGGAGCTCAAGTCGGTCACTGCTATATTAGGCAAGGCTGTGTTACGATGTTTTTCTACTATCATTATCTTTTGTATTATATTTTCCCTGATTTACTTTACGCTCCTGTCTTTTTATTGAGATGTATAACAGAAATTTCAGGGAAGACGTATGAAAGTATTAATTCTCACGGTTTTTCATGAATTTATTTTTTGATTTTAACACAGATTAAAAAAAACTTAATTATAAATTTAATTGTAAATCTCATATTAAAAAATTAGACAAAAATTAGTTCCATAGGTCCCCGAAAATAAAATGTACGTAATAAAGTATGATAACTTAACAAACTGAGAGTTGTTTGACGTTCAAATGACGTACAAATACTACTTCATTATAGTACAGCAAAATTGGTGTGCATCAAAGCACATTCAATATTGAGTTTCCTTCAAATTATAATGTCTATCTCAATCAGTGTTTGTTAACTTTATTGCTAAGAAAGTTTCTATCAAAGATTTATGAAAGCTTACGGTGAACATATAATTTGCAAGATATGTACCAACTCGATATAAAATACATATTGGACAAGTCACAGACACAGCGAAAAGTCTATGTGCCAGTGAATATTCAGGTACACTTACATTGCAACATTTGCATGACATCATTTTTCTTTTGACAGAAAATATAATAATAATAAAAATAATAATAATAACAATAAACAAAATTAAATTTGAAAATTTTGATAAGTATTGGTAAGTAATTCATTTATGAATAAGTAAATCAATCTTAAAATTATCAATCAGTTGTTACAACGTTGAAAAAATGTAGTTGAAGGATAAAGCTCAAGTTTTTCCAGAGTAGTCTATGCTCTTAAATTCCCTTTATTATAACGTAAAAGTTAGAGTGTATAAGAATATTAATATTTACTATTTTTTAATTTATAATTAGTCAATATTATAAAATGGCTCGAATGTAAATATTTAACAATATGTTTAGTTGGTTATACCTCAGTTACAAGAATTTACAATAAAAAAGTTGCCCTGACTATTTAATGATACGAAATTCGCTTGCAGGATTAGATCTTTGTTATATAAATATTTAATTTATAAAACAATGTTTAACATTATTTATTTACTGGGATCAGTAATAAAAGAATATAAAAGTGATTTAATGCAATTAATTTAAAATATCCATTATTAATTTTCTACCATAAACTTTTGATGAAAATCTTAAACGAAATTTACTGCTACATTCACCCTAAATTGTTATTCACCTTCATTAAATCTTTCATGAAAATTGCACCCCGTTACCCGTATCATTAACGCAGTTTTCCGCCCAAACTCCCACGATTATCTCACTTCAAATACACCTCACTAACGATGACCTTTACCTCCTCCCAGGAGAAATACTCATTTTCCTCTTCAAAAGGAAGAGCACCACGAAAGTGGATAACTGCATCCAGCGCGACGTCGAAACGCTCTGCCTCTCTCTCTTCGACGTCTTGATCCAGACGATAATGCTGGTTATCGAGACGCCCACTCCCGTGCTCAGCTGCTTGGTCGCCTGTCTGCTGGGCTTACTTCAGCTCTTCGACGAATACCATTACCGAAAACTTTGGGAGAAGCTCCAAGAGAAGAAGGTGCTCAAGGACTTCCTCTTCCGAGTGTTTGTTACTCTGAAAGATCTCGTTATCAGAGACATGTTTCCTCCCGATTGGCTCGTCATCAGAATGCAGGCTAATCACATCATCCTAAAATCGACAGAAGAGCTCGCCCAACCTCTCGCTTTCGCGTAAGTTTCAAGACTCCGTTGTTAAAATTCCCATCACTCAATTGATGGGATTTTCCAATAGGGAAAAGCCCCTTTAAAAAAACCCTTCCTCTAATTGACACCGAATTTTTAGGTTCCTTCACGGATATTTTGACTCGCAAGTCTGGTCGACCTACTTCAACTTGGCCGTGGCTTATTTAACTCAACCATCCTTACAACTTGAGTTGTTTTCCGAGGTGAAACGCGAGAAAATTATGGAAAAGTATGGCGACATGCGGGTGTTGATGGGATTCCAGATTCTGTCGATGTGGTCCCAATTGGGTGAACGTAAACTGGAGTTCATCCCGGAAATGGTGGGACCGTTCTTGGAGGTGACCTTGGTACCTGAACTTGAGCTGCGCAAAGCCACGCTCCACATCTTCTTCGACATGATGGAATGCGAGCAGAGAACCAGGGGTCATTTCAAGTCGGTCGAGTCGGAGCTGATCGACAAACTGGACGTTCTTATCAGCGAAAACAAAGGAGACGATGAATATAGACAGTTATTCAATACAATGTAAGTGGCAGGTTTTATGACTTCGATGGTGGGATGATGGGTTTGAGTTAATTTAAGGAGATTGATGTGACTGAATTGATGTATTCGCATATCTTGTAATTAAACGGTTTATTCATTAATTACACGCTGTCGTTCAGGGAGCATCTCAGCGCCGTGTAAGTTGAAACTTGTTTTGCGTTTGTGTAGCGTCGATGGATTTTAAGTGAATTGGAGACGGGGAGGATTTTTAGAGGCTGGAAGTAATGTGGATCTTGTTTGGCAGGTTGTTAAATAAGGTGCAATCGGAAGATCCATCATGGAAAGACAGTGGAACGGCTTTCATTTCATCCGTTACGCGGTTGCTCGAAAGACTGCTGGACTACAGAAGCGTGATTCAGGGCGATGAGAATCGCGACAAACGCATGTCTTGCACGGTCAATTTACTCGTAAGTGTCGGCATATTTTTATTTACATTATTGTCATTTCATTTCCTGTGGTGTTTTAACGTCAGATTTCAACGTCTGGCAGAAAATGGTGACTATGAAAAAGGTTATTTTTGTGCATTGATAATCTTGGAAAATTTGTTTAATGGAAATTGGTGGAGAAGAATTGGATTTTTATCAAAATTCATAATTCATTTTAATTGCCTGGCATTCATTTAACCTGGTTGGAATTTTATAGCAGTTGAATTTATGCATTTTAGATGAACTTTTTGATACGTCGATCTAACTAGAATTCGAAATAATAAAAAGGAATT
The DNA here is from genome assembly GCA_022817645.1 of Ceratoteleas bidentatus. Classification (NCBI taxonomy): domain Eukaryota; kingdom Metazoa; phylum Arthropoda; class Insecta; order Hymenoptera; family Scelionidae; genus Ceratoteleas; species Ceratoteleas bidentatus. The sequence goes on from JABFPB010000360.1 coordinate 22,815, forward strand.
CGCATTCGTATGTTTGAGTGCATATAGAGGAATCGAAAAAAATGTATTCGTGTTCCTTAATTTAAAATTTGTCCTTGAAAACAATAATCGACGGAATAGAATATAAAAGAATGAAATTGAAATTATATTCTAATCTAAATCTGTACTAAAGTATTTATTCAGAATCTTTCTACCGAGGAAAGATTCTGAAGATGAATAGAAATGAACTGAGACTGAAAAAATAAATTCCTCCATGGAAAGATTTTAAACTGATATTTGTATTCCCCATTTAATTCTATTTTGTTCTATTCCAATGACCTGTTGATTTTAATTTTAAATTCTTGAAAATGAATTCATTTTTGTTTAATTCCTCAATCTGCGTTCAACAAAAAAATGAATCCTTTTCTGTTCATTTCAATTCCAATCAAATAGATTTTGAATTTAGTGATAATGGGAATTCAGAAAATATTTTCAGCTCCTTAATTGGTATCCATTCGACACATACATGCTAAATTAATGTGAAAATAACATTTTTTTCATTCATTTCTATCAAACACTTTTTTGTAAGACAACTAATTTCAGTTCGTTTCTATGAAATACTTTTGCAGATACCACTTTCTTCTGAGGCATTGTCTTTTTCTATCATTTTCTAATCATTAATCATCCTAACTGTATTTTTAATAATACAGATTTAATATTAATAATAAAAAACCAAAGGAATTTTAATTCCTAATTTTTCCTTGTTTTTTTTTACAAATCCAAATATTTCTAACGCTACTATTACTTTTACCGATAATCTCTTCAGCTACCCTACTAACATTCTTAAAATCAAATTTAACGTCAATTAATTTCCCCAGAAATCAATATCCAAATACAAAATTAATCGTCCAAACTCGTTTTATCCTTATCACTATTCTGTCATTCCACCTAAAGGTCGATTGACGCATTAATCCGGACATCACTCGAGTCGCTCGTGATGCTAAGTTTCCTTTGCATACGAATACCTCGTGGGAACGAGTTAGACCAATTACCTCCGCTAATTGCCACTTGTTAATATCGTTATGTACACACGTGTAACCCGGTTCCGACATCCGCACTAACCACCTGGTCTAATAAGCAGTCTTCGACTGATCGTCCGCCAATCGCCACTTGTCGCGGAAATCCTAACTCATCTCTAATCATGGGGGTGATTTCGGACTTCTTGCAGAATTTCTACAAAAACGAGTTCAATCGCAAGGAAATGTATCTGAGGTACATTTACAAACTGCACGACCTGCATCTGACTGCGGAAAATTACACCGAGGCGGGTTTCACGATGAAACTTTACGCGGATCAGCTGACGTGGGGCACGAACAAGTTGCCAGCGGACCACGTGCATCCGGAACAATCCGAGTGGCAGCGCAAGGAGATATTGTACCACAAAATCATCAACTACTTCGACCGAGGAAAGTGCTGGGAAAAGGGCATCCCGCTTTGCAAGGAACTCGCCCAGCTCTATGAAACGAGACTCTACGATTACACGAAACTTAGTCAGATCCTCAAGATGCAGGCGAAATTCCTGGACAACATTCTAACGCAACTTAGGATGGAGCCGGAATACTTCAGAGCTGGGTTCTACGGCTTGGGCTTTCCTCTCTTTGTCAGGGTAACTAAACAATTTTGATGAAATTTCAGAATTTAGTTTTGCGAGATTGTTCGAGAAGATTCGAGTGTTGCAAATGTGTATATACTTTGGAATTTAGATGTATATATTGTTATTTATGTTGAAGTGTAGAAAGAGATGGCAGAATTCTTATTTTTAATTTTTAAATGATGAATACAAAACAATCATTATTCATTATTCAATATTCATTCAATTGAATAACAATTTATTTTTATTTTATGAATTTAAGATTATTATATTTCTTTAGATAATGAATATGTTGGTTTTTTACAGAATAAAGTCTTTATATATCGGGGTTTGGAATACGAAAGAATCACCGCTTTCACACAAAGACTGCAGACAGAATTTCCAAATGCTCAGGTGTTGAAGAAAAATTCACCTCCCGACGAAAGTATCCTCACCTCCGAAGGACAATGTAAGAAATCATTTTTATTTTGATGAATGACTGTTGAGTCTAATCCGATTATGATAAACGTTTCAACGTGTAACAGTTTCAGATTTAACTTGCAATTGTGCCGATGAAGCAGACACATTGATATTCTTTTCTGTTTGTAGATATTCAAATTTGCAATGTAAAACCAATACCTGAAGAAGGTAGTTTAGGGTGTGGCACGGTTGAAGTTCCTGAACGCGTCGTTGCTTTTTACTTGGTGAACGACGTGCGCAAATTTACAAGTGACCGTCCTATGCATAAGGGACAAGTCGATCGTGACAATGAATTCAAGTCGCTTTGGATAGAACGTACTACCCTCACTACGGAAGCTAAATTACCCGGAATTTTGAGGTAATTTTTCTTTCTATTTGGATGAAAGAAAAAACATTAATAATTTTTTCTTCGCTCTATATAACATAATTATATACTATTTTTAGCAAATGCTTATGTAATTTATATGCACTTTGTTTACAGTTTTCTTGCAATTTGTATGCAATTTACATGCACTATATATACAACTGTATATCTTCTGAATGAAAATAAAAAAATATAATAAAACTTTTAGAATTCAAGAAATAATGACGTTTTCCGAAACAGGTGGTTCGAAGTAATAGACCGACAAACCGTACTCATTCCTCCAGTGCAGTACGCATGTGAGATGATGATCGAAAAGGAGCAAGAGATACGTAGGCTGATCGCCCAATACACCGCTGAACCGCATCGCAACATCAATCCTCTGACGATGCGACTGCAAGGGAACATCGACGCGAACGTAATGGGAGGCATGATTAAATACAAGGAAGCGTTCCTCACGCCCGAGTTTTCCCGCCAAAATCCTGACATGGTGCCCCACGTGAACCGTCTCAAGCTCCTCATCGTCGATCAAATCAATGTTCTGGACTCTGCCCTGCTTTTGCACGGGCAGATAGCGCCGCTTAACGTGCAGCCGCTACACAGAAGACTGGTTGATCGGTTCGGTCAAATGAAACAAACGCTGGGACCATTTACGAGACACCGATTGGTCACTCAGGATAGTATTATAAAGTAGGTTTTTTGATCATTTTAATTTTAAATTAATTTTAATTTTTATTGCCATCAATTAAAGTCAATTATAAAATTAATGACAATTTTTAAATCACTAATACCTTTTAGCCCACAGAACAATTATTTAACAGTAAATTAATCTTTTTTCTGGGTAAATCTGACAAAAATAGAAATAATTGCAACAGAACTGACGATTAGCTTAATTAATTTTTCTTATTGTAAGTTCCCATATTGTTTACCTTTTTTAAATAGTTAAATCTTGAATGCATAATTATAAATGAAATAGTCATAAATGCGTATTTTAATGAATTTCCTTTTCGTCACAGTTCTCCCTTACCACCTGTACCGAATGAGAAGCAACGTCCCGTAACCCTCGAAGCCGTCGGTTCTCGAATGTCGCATAACGAAGATGAAGATGAAGGCTTTTACACCCGAGTGGATGGAATACCGCCACCGATTCCGCAACGCGATGTGCGGCCCAAATCCGCAGGATACGGCAGCACCCCACCCAGACCGACCCACCAGCGATCGCTCAGTAAACCTCTTAGCCCGAAACTTCCGCTCCGGCATTCGTTACCTACACCTACAGATGGCGGCGATCAAACCAACATGCGAAGCTCTTGGAGCGAGCCTGGACCCGAACCGGCGCCACCATTGCCCCCCAGAGGTTGCAGTAAGTACACCGAAATTTCCTGAACAGAAACTAATGGGATTTGCTTCTACTACTTTCCAATCCAGCTCGCTCATGCTTGGTCAACGAGTGATAACTTGTAACCAAAATCATCGCTTTTGTAACACTCGATTTCAGCCGCTATTAATCCAGAATAGTTAGAACATAAGCCGACTCGTTTTGTGTTTCAAGATTTCAACGTTACCAATCGAGATTGCAATTGCAGTTTCAGTTTCCCCTCCCCCGACCTTTATTTACTCTGCCAAAACAATTCTAATTTCTTTTATTTATTTATTCGTCTATTTTAGTTTCATTAATTCTCAACGTTGGAAAGTTCAAACGCAATAATGTTTTGTATCGCATTCCTCGCTTACGTAAGTTGCACAGACACTTCTCTTTCTTTTTTCCAAGTCCGTCTCAGTTGCCGAATCACGACCAACTAGTCTTAATTGTTTTCTTTCAACGGATTGTGAATATATTTTTTGGTTTATTATACGTATGACGTATTTTCAGCTCCAGACAAGAGGGACTCGTGTGCAGGATCCGTCGGTCCGCCTCATCCGCCTAAACGACTGACGCAAAAACGCAACTCTGAGTGGAACAGCATCGACGACTACTCCGATCCTTCGAACGACTCGGACTTGCGCGACAGTGGCATCTCGACTGCGAGTCTCACAGACTTCCACATGCAGCTCAATAATCTCAGCTACGAGGACTTCGAGCCACGTAACAGGTGTAACGACGTGCTGAACATCTCGTCCAATTCTGTGATAAACGCGCTCAGTGTTTCTACGGGTAATTTGCCAAGTGGTACATTCCAGAGTTTACAGATGAACTCGGACGCGGAGGTAATTTGCTTGCTGCATTTTTGTACCAATTTATTCAGCTCGATTCTTTCAGCAATCAGAGTCTTCAAAGGCGTTAAAAAAGACAAGTAAAAAGATGATGAAGTATTGCAGTGTTTGAAGACGTTGATTAAGCGAAATTGCAGTTCAAAGAAAGTTGGAAAACGTAATTTGAAGAAGATTGTGTTTCGATATAAGTTGATAGGTTGTTGGAAGGTTTTAATTGCTGAAAGTTTTTATTAAATAACTTGAAGGGGAGAGAGTTCGGTAACTGGCCTGATTTTAATTAATTTGATCAGAATGTTCAAATAAATTAAAGCTGATTAATTAATTTCCATGAAGTTTTAATTTATATTTTTATTTTAAATTTCGCCCAGTCATTTTTAAAATTTTTACCTTTTTGATTGTTCGAATCTTGTTCGATTATTAGGCACTCTCCCCTATTTTTTAATTATTTTAATTTTTTCGAACATCGTACTGTTATCATTTTTATTAACAAAAACGTTTTTGCAGGCAAGTCCACCTCCAATTCCTCCGAAAGCCCACCAGGATACGCCGTCGACCGCACCATCGACCTTGGAAAGGCCCATCAGTCGTACGCAGTCCGGGCACTCCGAAAACTATTCCGTACCGAAATTGCAAACCCTCTCTGTCGCTTCCGACACTGAGAGCACCGTATAGAAATGAATCTCCTAGTCATAGAGTGTGAGCTAACGTAACGTCACGGAACGAGACGATTTCGAGCACACTCGGAATGCGCGTTTCACGTTTTCAAGTACCGCTTATCTGTCGTTCATCGTCAAGCCGTGTACCGCTTCGATTCCAATATCTGTAATCAAGTTAAGTCCTCTCTTTGTATTGGGAATATAAGAAAAATCAAAAAAAGGAAAAAAACGCTAAGGATACATTTAAACTTTAATCGCATAAGCGGAGTCAATTTGATTCGATATTTTTTTAGTATCTAGTATCAATTTCTAGTTTACTTTATTAGCAGCGTTGTTTGTACGCCAAAGTCACGTTATAATTTACATTTGTTTACTATCGATTTTGATACAGCTACGTACTTGATGCTCTTCTATTCCTTGTCTTTTATGTATCCTGATACATAGCGAAAGCCGTTCGAGTCATTTTAGCGTTCCAAAATCGATCGGAGTACAGTCGATCAGATCCACAGTACCAGTGCAATAATTAATTAAGTGACGTTCGTGCAATAGTTTGTTAAATGCAACGCACGGGAAACCGCAACATATGAGACGAATCAAACGATAATCAAATAGAGGTTTTTACATTTTCGACCGACTTTTTACACGTAACGCCAAAACAAAATGAATTCTGGAATGAAAAATGACTTCGCTTGTGGAGTAACGTTAAGATCAAAGTAGAATGTAATTTCGAAATTTACCGACGAATTAGTTTTGTCGTGTATGCGAAGTGTGCTGTCGCCATACCAAAAACAGTAAATGTAAGGACATAATTATATATACATACAAAGTGACGAATGTAAAGTAGAGTTAAGGTTTATACCCATTTGCATACTTGTGTGCGTGAGTGTGTATGTTGTACCAGATGAGCGTGCGGGTACCGCTCGAAATGAAACAACAATTATTGTAAGAGACAGACGCAGACGAATTGTACCAAGAAACATACAGTTTTATACAGTTTTTCAGCCGCGGGCCATTTTCGTTTGTTTTGCTTTCTCGTAAAAGTGAAACAGCCGGAAACTTTATTGCGAATTTTCCAGTAGCGACGACAAATTTTACAACTTGAATTTGTAGGACTTTACATCCGAGACACTGCCACGGAAACCTGCGCACAAGCTTGAAAGGAAATCGGTACTTTGTGAACTCGCTTTGTTTTACTGGATGTTTTTATTACGTATTACTAATTGTAATATTAGTAATAGCCATAATTTGTAAGTGAAAGACAAACTTTTTTTGGTTGAAAATATAATCAGCGAATGGGGTTAATTTAAATGAAATGACAAAATGAAGGAAAGGTAAAAACAACGAGACAAACGTGCGTTGAGTTTATGTCAATGGCGACGTTCTTCCGGACATGTATCAATTATCCGACACACTATATTTTGTAATTTATTTATATTTTCAATAAAAAAAATAAAAGTAATTTTTATCAATAATCGATGTATAATAAGAGAAATATTCTTTTCCCACAAAGAAATGATTTTCATTCTTATCTTTTCAACTAATTTTAACACAATTTTGGGTTAAAATGATCGCATTTTGAACCGAAAAGGAATTGCCTTTTGTATAAAAGGCAATTATTTTGGCGGACAAATCAAATGGGATATTCTTTTGAAACAAATTGAATCATTTTGATTTAGGCTTTTTTCGAATGGATTTGGGAATGAATTAGCAAATCGCAAAATTAGGGTATATAAATTATTCGCTTTATTTTGTCATGATCTGCTTCGTTCATATAAATATATACAAAAATTTGAGTATTACATCACATAATTATGTTCTCGTTAAAAATCACGACGAATTATTGGCAAGTAGGAAAGAATACAAGTAAAAATACGTACGAATAATAGTATAAAACAAGACGGAATGTATCGAATTGCACAATACTGAGCTGAGATGTATGTTACAAATAGGACTGGAGTGAATTCGCGCGAGACAATAAATAATCAACAAATCGTAAATACAAAAAAACACTCTGATTTCGCGGAATTTCGCTTAATTTTGATTACAAACAAATAAGTCATACGAATTTGTCTACCGCAGTTCTCTACAATAAATTAAAAAATGCATACTCTGTAGCAAACGAAATTTACAATATCATTTGATTAATACTTCAGTACCCAGTAGCCGGGAATCAATTCAAATTAAACAGTCTAAAAATGTACACAAGACCAATCTGGATAAAAATTGAAAATAATAGTGACCAATCAGAAATCATTATTTTCCAACAAATAATTGCAAGTAATTCTCTGCAACTGGGTTTCAAAATGATAGTAAAATCGCAAAAGAATTCCAATCAGATAGAATTTAATTTAAATTTTCGTCATTTACATTTTCAATTTAATAAATTACTTACAATTAATTTGTGGAAAAATCTTGATTGCTCATAGACTACTATTATTTCCAATTTCACACAATTTATACATTTTTATCCAATTTGATCTTGTGTTAATTTTTAATATAAAACTGGTTTTAATTTAAATTTTAATTGGTTCCCCTCTGCTGAATAATTGTGCCGCGAGGCTCAATTATTCAGCAGAGTTCTATCTGTTTTCTAATCATTCTAATTCAATTTTAATCATATATGGGAATTCGGGTTCTAACCAGCCCTGCTTGAGAAAGTTCAAGTAACAAGATAACTCGTACCCAAAAGCGCCGTTCAACGATGATATCAAGTCATCAAAGTCAGTCGATCGTCGTTGATCGTTCGCGATCGGTTGCCAGTCTATATATCTATCGTAAGAAATAGAGATCATTGATCCCGCTTGCCCGATCGAGGCGCCGGTCGTTCTGCTTTTGTACGAAATTACATAGTAAAATATTTTGATTTAATAGACTCTGTTTTTGACATTCGAAATTGCACGTGCAGTCGCACAGTTCGACGTCGATCGAGGCGGCGGGCCATACATTCGCGATTCTATAATCATCCATTTTCAAAGTAATGAAGATATAAGTACAGTTGCATTACAGTAAACAGGCACTCACACATACTATAATCAATATATGACTATCGAGTCGCTTTTTTGAATACAGTCATGGCCACTGTTTAATTGATTCGAACTTTGTTGTCGTTGCGCGTAATGGCTTAACTTAATCTATTACTTTGTACGGTGGTTTCTTTGTCATCGAAGAGATTTCTCAGACGGACGTTTCGGCGTTAGTATCCTTCCTGAAATTGATCATTCAAAATTAGAACATTATACAGATTTGAAAAAAAGTTAAAATTGGTACATTTTAAGGTGGTTGGCTTATTTTTAAACAAATCTTGGTGAGATTTCAAAAGTAATGTCAGCTAAGAAACTGGGAGGAAGAATTGCTTAAAATTATTCCTTTTCCCTTTTCAAGAAAATCAATGGCAAACTAGCTCATTTTAGTATAATCTACATGATTCCCTAGGGCAATTTCAAAATTGATTGTCTAGAAAAGAGTTTAGTCAAAGTAAACCAAATTTTGAAAAATTATTCGTAGCGTCTTTTTTTAAAGTAATGTGGCATTTTAGGAATATTTAAGACTTAAGACTCAATAATCTTAATTCAAGACTCGTACTGTTTTAAATACATTGCATTTACAACTCGTAATTTGAGTTTCAATTGTTTTATCTAAAGGTTTTTCAATTTTAAATAAAACAAGAAACAATATGTTAGGAATGATCTCATAAGCCAACCTCTTTAAAACATTATGATATTCCATAAATGTTAAATTCTAGAAATAATATATTTCTTATTTGCTGAGTTTAGTTTGTGGAATTTGCATCTGTGAATTATGTTCTCCACCCAATATTTATGTGCAGTTGTAAATTACATTTGCCGTTTAGTACCGTGTAACTTTTCGAAAGTTACATAGTGAGGGAGAAGTTCGTGAGAACGACGAAGTTAAAGGAGTGATTGTTCATGCGTGAAATCGAATCATGTACGTGCAAAGTATTTTTCGGCGATTTGTAGCATCTTATAAAAGGGTGTAGATATTTAAGGAGGTTCCTTAGATATACGAAATAAATTTCAATGACGTTAACTTTGGTGGGCAACAAAAAAGAAAAAATGATCAGGAATTTGGTCAGGTAAGTTGCAAATTATGGCAAATTCACACAATAATTTTTCGGAAATAATATTATGAAAGTTGATTTGGAATAATTTTGGAAAATTATTCCAAATCAATATTTCACTCACAAATACACTCACAAATATTTCTAAACAAACACTTCCAGGTATTTCTTCAACATTTTTTAATTTCTTTTTGTAAGTTAAGACGCGCGAGCAAACAAATTGCAAACAAATTTGATCGAAAATCTATTTATCTGGGACACTTGAACACAAAAATGTCCAAATTGTGAATATTAATCAAGTATCAAGAGTGTTTATGATGAATAAGTAGAACATTTTAAAATCTAAGTAACTACGGAACCTCCTAAGTGCAATAAAAAAAGAGATAGGCCCAAAAAGCTTGATATAGAGAACCCCAATTCTTACCTCTTCACTATAACCAGAGTAAGCAGAAATCAGAGAAAATATTGGTTAATTTAGTACGTTCCAACACCACCTTATTTAAGATAAAGAAAAACGAAAGATTGATATAAACTATAAATAACATTTAACATTCTAAGTATATATAACTATAGTTATGTATACTATGTCTAGTATCTCGATGGTTCGAATTCGATATTGATTCAATATTGATTTCGAAATAACGATTTAATATTAATTTTCATTCAATATTTCATTTGATTTAGTATTTCTAGTGGGAAATAATCGTTACAAATGTAAATATCATTGTAACAGATTTAAATTGCTTAAATTGAAAATGTATATAGAAGAATAGCTAATAAAAAATAACATTTTACTTACAGTCAATCTTTAAATTATATTTAAAGTTTTATTTAATATTCGTTTAGCATCATAGATATATTCGCAATTAAATTTATCAGTTCATAGGTGAAGAATAGACTAAAGGAAGACATCGCATCAGTGGTTCCAACAATTTTCTATCCAATTCTATCCGTTCCTATCAGTAATTTTTAACAGTGACTATCAAACAAATCGAATCCAAATCGTAACGATCCTATAGGAACCGTACTCTCTAAATTTCAATAAGTGAATATTCCCTTATTCTAAGTAAAAAGTCGTCCACTTAAAAAATAAGTGTAATTTCTGTTAATTGAATATTCCCTTACTCTAACTGCAAATATACTTATTTGAATCAGTGCCCATTTTCAACTGATTGAAACTGCGAGAGTATCCATTACCATAAAACAGATTCTCCATAGGATACATCCAGAAACAAGTAATATAAAGAACTAGCGTTATTCCGCATAAGTATGTCATTACGAAAAGAAGTCTTACTCAGTTTCCGCGATCGTTTGCTCGTAATGCTGCTGCTGCTGGCGAAGCGCCGCTAATTCGTTGCTATGCTGCAAATCGTGCGTCAAAGAGCTCGTTAAAATTCTGCCGCTCATCGGCAGTATATATTCCGGCGCGTCGTCCAACACCGTCGGCGTAATCCTGCCTCTCTTCAAGCTGCCGAACCGCTCCGAAATGTTGAGATTATCGTGGTGCGAGCCGTGCAGGCTTCCGCCCCGTTTCAGGCTGCCGTACCTATCGCAGCCGCCGAGATTGTCGTGATTCGAGACCTGCGAGTGATGACTCATGCTCGAGGCGAGGATCCGCGACGTCATCGACAGCGTGTAAGGCGTGGGGGACACCGTGTGGTCCTCTTCGGCGGTGTACGGAAATAAGTACTTCTCCCCGATGTGCAGCTTCTCCTCGCCTTCGGAGTAATTCTCCTCGGTTTGCATGTGCAACTTCGGCGAGTTGATGTCGGGGTAAGGCAACGGGTTTGGGCTTGCGGTTTTATTTGAAGCCATTTCATTGTCGGACATGGTTCCTCCGGACCACTGGCTTCCGCGTGCGTCAACTGAAATGATTTGCATGATTTAAGGGGGTGTTGCAAATCTTAAGATAGTTCTGTTATTGAGTCGAAAGGGAGAGATTTTGATGAAACTGTACCCAGTGAACCAATGGGATTGCTTTGAAATTGGTCAAAAATGGGGCCAGAAACAACCAATAATTGAACAAATAAACTCCTTTGGGCAAATATTGGCCAGTTCTGGGATTACCTGGTCCACTGGGTAAATTTGGAATATTTAAGTTTGGCTGCTATCTGATTTGCCAAAATCTTATTAAAAGTTGTCTTATGCTACCAAATAACATCTAAACGAAAATAAAATTCTATAACTATAAAAAAAAATTATTCTTACGATTTGTAGGTAAATAAGCTTCCGGCAGTTGCGAGCTCCACCTCGGCGCATACATAGGTTTAATATTCGGGAATAATTCGGTGTTTGAGCAGAGAATATTCAAGTGGTCCACGGGATTGCTGTGAATATTCGGCAAATAACTGTGAGTCATAGGTTGTTGCGTCGAGACCCCCATGCTCTTATGAGTTTTCGAGGAATTCGTCGGCACTTCTTCCTCATCCGAGCTGTGCGAGCTCGCTAAATCAAGACTTCTCCCTCCGCCTTCCGCCTGAGATCCGTCAGAGTCCGATTCGGAGTCCTTCCGTGGTTCTCGCGAATCGGTTGTCGTATCTACAATGAAATTTAAAGTATAAAATAATTGCATCGTGGTTTGTAGAATAAAAAACCTAAACATAAATAATCTAGAACAGACATTGATATATACATTTGTAAAAAATCTAGAAAAACTGTTTTTTAATTTGCCTTTTAGTTCAAATTATGAGAATTTTTACGAATTCTTTGAGAAAATTTTGAATTAAATATTATTTAAACTGCTGAAATCCTGCCTGAATTAAAATGATCAAATTTTTGTTAAGTCTTCCGTTTTTTCAATCATTTTCAGAGACTTTTATTTCAAAAGCACGAACACCTCATCTTTCTTCAGTGAAACTGGCAATTTAAACAAATTTGGTCTGATGCAGTACCTTGTCGGGACGTGATTCCCGAATGATGATGATTTCGAGACGCATAAGGGTCACGATCGCTGTTGTAGTTGCTCGTTGAAGTCGACGTGTGCCGCAGATGAGCGTCACTGCGATAAGGACTCGATCCCGTTTTGTTCGTACTCCTCGAGGTCGTACTACTAGTCGAAACTCCCACGTGAACGCGTCTAGGTTCAGCATTATAATTTGCCGAATAAGTCAGAGCCGATCTCTGAAATACCAAAAAACATTTCACTAAATTCTAGTCTTCTACCAAAAACTACATTCAAAAAAATTACTTCCTCTCCATAAATCTTTCAGAAATTATCTCTAACTGGAATACCAGACCAAGTAATTCTATCAACCAAATTACTTTAGTTAAGAAATCATAACTACGGAAACTAAATTTTCCTATTCAGTTAATTATATATGAAATATGATAAATAATTCTTTGCTTGACTTTGCTAAAACCTCTGTTTTTCCTAAATCAATTCAGTGAACTCAACACATTTTCAATTGCACCTAAACCTTTTTTCAGTGCATTCACTCATTCTTTTCATCTCATTTTACGATGCACCTCTAAATCATTTCGCACACTTTTATTTGTGCAATTACTTTAATTTTACAATATAATCGCAGCTAATTGTACCAGCCGAGACACGCGAGGCAGATCTGAATACAATAAAAGTGTCGTACCGATTGGCCGTTCACGTTCTGACTGCTACTCCCATTTCCCACGCTTCCGTCGAGGAGCGGCGATTTCCTCCCCATACACTTGAGCACGCTGGCGTACAAGTTTCTTCGCACGCGGCTGTTAATGAAGCAATAACCAATTAAGCTAAAAGCGGCGTGAAGCACGATTGCGATACTGAGCAAGTACGATAGCGTCGGCGAATTCTCCGAAGCGCTGAGCACGGCGAGGGTCCACGTCATCCCCAGCAGCGGCAGCGACGCCACGGACAACCACAGCAGCGTTCTCAGATTTCCAAAACCCATTATGTGCTCCTTCAGCGTGAAGGCGGCGCGCACGGACATCACTAATATGCAGAAATTAATCAGCACGGCGATGCAGATCGGTCCAATCAGAGCCCAGATCACAGTCTCATAAATCGAGAGCCAGCAGCTGAAATAATGGCGGAGTTTGTAATTGGTTTGTTAAGTTATGCTAATCTGGAACTTACAAATTACGAGTGTCAAGGGGGAATTAGTTGCGTCTGCACGGTTGAAATAATGGGGCGCGACGGGGGCTATTGAAAAATAGTGTTGGGAGGGAGGGGGTTATTGAAGAGATCGTTAATTATAAAGAGAACTGTGGGGGAAGTAATAGACAATCTGTAGTTAATGGGAACTAATGGAATGGACATTTGTTTGTATGTAGATATCGTTCTGCCAGGTGGCGTTGGGTAGTAGATTTGTATCGGGTGGAACAAATTTGTGGGAGTGTTATTTAGAGTAATGATGTTACCCTGCAAAAAATGTTGATAGAGTTGAATAGAAAAGAGTGGGATTTTTAGCCAATTTCCGCATTCATTTCAAGTGTCTAGAATTCATTTATCTTGGGTTAATAGATTGAGTTAATAGATGAATGCGATAATAGATTAATGAATTCCAGTTTATGAATTCAATTTAAACTTTTTTAATTTCGTTTCGAACTAGAATAGGAAAGCATAGAGAATAATTTATATTTGTCGATGTGGAATTGAATACACACGAATTCTTTTTTAGGAATTTCGGTTCAAACCAATTATACATCACTAGAACAAAATAGAAAGGAGTTGAAAATGAAATGATATATTCGGAATTTTTCCACTGAGAAATTCATTGGTTAATTATCAATTCGTTTCCATAAAATATTTTTTGCAGGATAGTATCTATTAGGTATTTTTAAGAAGATAAACTTTGGATTGAAAGTTACATCATGACAGGTAACATATGGTATACCATCATTAGTAACATATGGTTTAGTGAAAGCGTGTTCAGCATTTTCCGTTTCTTTACTTCGAACACTTTTAAAAAGGGACACGAATATTTAGATATTTACTGTATACTAGTTTCCTATGTGATTATGTTTAAAATAGATCATGTCGGATCATAATTTGAAACAAAAATGAAATTATTTAACGAATATAATCTCCCATTATCAAAGAATCACACCAAATAACAGAAAAACACCTACTACACCATTTCTGTCTTGAAGAATCGCTTTAAGAAGTTTTAAATATGATCTATTTTAATGGAGATAATTTTATAAAAGATTATTACAAACAAATATTTAAACTTTATTTTCCCATAATCCCATAATAAAATATCTACAAAAATGATTTATTTTTTCAACTTGGAGATATTTCATGGTACAATCGTTAAACGAATTTAAAGAAAGTGAACATTAATATAGCAAATAGTAATATTAACCGCCCAAATATCAAATCAGTTAATCAATTATTAAAAATTATGTTTGTTTACTAAAGGAAAATAATTTATGTGACAATAAAACAATTGAATCGTTCCAAGTTCAATGTACGACATTTGAATGCACATCTTCCCCCGCAAAATCACACCCAAACGCCCTAGGCAAAATTTTACAGTCCCTAATAAACGTGAATATATAGCGCCAATAAAAATTTGTTGGGAAAATTATGCAAATATATTCTTAATACATTGTCAATATATGTAAATATACTTCCAGTCTATCGTCAATATCTTTATACCACGGCTACATACCATTTTTTTTACAAAATTCACACATTTTAAAAAGTTTCTACAAAAGTCCATCGAAAAAATCAGAAGCGATAGAAACTTTGAAAGTCTTTGATTGGCTTATTATTTCTGTCCATTGATGTTACCCCTTTCTTCTTTGTATTTCTAAAAATCACCTTCTATTACTTGAAGGAAATAACCATGAAAAATCTAAAAATTGACAATCACTAGTAAGCAATTAAAATTAATTTATCATTCCAATAACGAATTGCCAATGTAAAAAAAGTAAATTAAAATTCTCACTTCAGTTACTTTGTATTCCTTATTTTTTGCAGGGAAAATCCCCTCTCCCTTTTTACTAATAACCAAATAAAACAAAACAAAAAGAAGAAAAACCCGGAAACCAAACGATCCAATGAAGACCTACAAGTAGAAATTGCCGTATTGATCGACACGGACGCCGATGGTAAGTCCCACGATGACAGCTGGGAGGCCGTAC
Organism: Ceratoteleas bidentatus; assembly: GCA_022817645.1. NCBI lineage: Eukaryota > Metazoa > Arthropoda > Insecta > Hymenoptera > Scelionidae > Ceratoteleas > Ceratoteleas bidentatus. Next base: position 38,276 of record JABFPB010000360.1, read on the forward strand.
CCCATCGTGTAATAGAATCGCATTTGTCCGTGATTGACGTCGCGCATTTCGGTGAGCATACGGTACAGATGGACCGAGTCTACAAGCGTCCAAGCGAACGCGCTGAGCCACGCGTAGTGTAACCCGATCGCGGTGAGTTTGCACGTCACCTCGTTCGAGACTAACGGTCCCCTGGCTTTCAGTGCGACCAAGTACAGCAGTTCGCCCACGAACACGCAGAACACAAGATTCTTGTGGATGCTGTTCGAATTCGTGCCGGCGCCGCGAATCAGCGCCAAGATGAGCAAAGTCGCCAGCAGCAACGGCAGCGCCACCATAAAAGCGCTGTAACTCGTCACGTCTTCCAACAGCGACGGTTCCGGCACATACTCCAGGTCCAACACGTCAGTTAGAACGGCGAACGTTGATAATTGCAGGCAGGAACAGTTGATGATGCTATCTGGCGTTAAGAAGTTGTCCTCCACTTCCGTCGTGCAGCCCATTCTGCTCCATTCGCCGAGCCTGATGAGAAGACGCAATTTGCGTTGTCAAGTTAATTATGATTTAAGTTAAAGAAGAGGAAAGCGAATGAATTTATTACGGAGGTTACGATATAATTAATTGGGGAATGAGAGGAAGAGTGCGGAAGAGGATTGTATTTAAATTTATTCCTTGTAATTGTGTATGAAAGATGGTGGTCGTAGAAAGTTTATTACACTGGGAGGATGAGTACGAGACATTTGATATGGTAGGATGATATGAAATTGCTCACCCACGGGTCGTTCTCCAGTGAACGCACTGTGGGTTGGTTCGAGTTTTGAGTTCCTCCTTCTGGTTCAGCCAGAGCCTCACTTGCACTGGGTACTGCAACGGCACACCGGTTATGGATTCGTAACCGTTTTCCGTGGGTATTAAAACTGATATCGTCATGACCGGCGTGCCGACCGCAACTTCCACACCCCATCGCACTGCTACTGAATCGTCGAATCTGCGGAGAAGGTATCGGTTTCGGTATAATTTCTTACACCAAGGTGTCAGGCAAAAGAGTTTGCCGATGTGGAAAGAGACATAAACGTGAAGACGTAAACGTTAGCTAATGATTTCGTTCCGCAATTAAGAGAATTGCCCAATCAGAGGGAATTGTGCCGTAAAAGGTTTACCGTTTTGGCAGAAGTGCCCCGAGCTCGTTGTATAGCACGTAACTGAATACAGCTTTCTGGTGGCTTAGACTGTTCTTGACGTTGAGTTCGCCTTGGTTCAGTTGCTTGATACCGAGTAGGGATAGGGGAATTTTCACTTTGGAGTGCGGGTCAAATCTGTTCGGATCGGCCATGTAATTGTTGTACTTTGGGAAACTAATGGAAGGCCCCATGTGAGGTTGCGACGACAAGAACGCCGACGTATCCGGTAGGACCACTTTTTGGTCAGCTTCGGAAGGCCGCGGCGTGGATAAGGACGGATTTTCTTTGTACTCTGCCGGCTCGTATCCGAACAGACTTTCTGTTGTCACCACGTCCAGTCCCACCACTGAAAAAAGATTGAGATTTGAAGTAATCGATATGGCAAAATATCCTAAATTGTGGTTGAGCTTGAAAAATTTCATTAGGAATCGTGAATTACATAAAAACCTAATGATCTTTTCCAACATGTCTTCAACTCCTAACAAATTCCCACCCCATCCTTTTCTCCAACTCACCAACATTCGGATCAACCACTTCAAAAGGGCTGGTAAAAGTATCGTGCTGCGATTCGGTCAAGGTCTTCAAGTACTTGGCCACCTTGTACAAGATACTTTCCGGACCCTCCCCAGTCAGGACCTCGATTCTCTCCCAGTTCTCCAAGTGGACCTTCCTCAGCACGGAGCTCGCAATCCCTATCAAGTGACCCACGTAATCCTTGTCCTGACTATGCGTCAGGTTCAGTCCAGTCAAACTCTCCTCGTACTCCAGCAGGAACCCCAACAACGACTCCGCAATCAGCACGTCCGCTCCATACATGTCCTTCGTTCCATTGACCGCCCTGTGCAAATCTGCCGCCAACTTCACCGCCACGTAGGTGTTAAGACTCAACTCGTTGTTCTCTAGTGCCGCCAGCTGGCGCCTTTGTTCGACAAACGCCTCCGACGTACAGTTGAACAGGTCTGGTTCCTGCCACCCTCCCAGCTTGTCATCGCAGGACCTGGACGTCCGACCCTCCGCCGTCCCCGGACAGTCCTCGATGGAGGTCACACCGAACTTGGTCCTCGGCCACCAGAGGCCGCCAGCAAACGACCTTGGACATCCGTCGTAGACGACCTCGCAGCCTCTCAAGGTGACCTCGGCGTAGGGGTTGGGACAAGCAGTGCAGGATCGACCAATCACACCCATTCTGCAGCGACATTGACCCGTGATGCTGTCGCACCTGGATCCAAAGCTGCCGATGCTGTAGCACTCGCAGGGAATGCACTCCTTCTCCCCAGGAGGTTGGTAGTGGTTCTCCTTGCAGTAGCACTCGCCGGTGGTCTTGTTGCAGGCGGGGTCGTAACCTTTGGACTCTTCACAGTGGCAGGGTCCGCAGACTGGTGAACCCCACCAGGTGGCAGGACAGGGTTGCTCGGCTTTGACCTCGCAGTACTCTCCGGAGTAGGCCTCGGACTTGCAGTCGCACTTGTAGCCGCGACGGACCTCGGGGTCCCGGGTGCAGGTTCCACCGTCGCTGCAGGGGTTTACGTCGCAGACGTCCTCGCAGTGGAGACCCACTCGGCCGGAGAGGCAGGTGCACTCGCTGTGCTCCCACTTGGGGAGGCAGATTGAATGTCCGGGGCAGGTGATGTCGCAGAGTCCGTCAGGCTGGCAACCGGTGCCGACGTTCTCTTGGATGGTGGGCCGTTGGAGGACACTTTGGTTGGTGCCGACTCGGATGTCCTGGGGAGATGATGATTCTTTAGTTAGGAGTAGGGATGTATTTTGGGTATAAGGGGCCGCAGAGAAAAAGTTTGTTGAATAGATTTAATGCATTATGCAATACTTTTAAAAGGAATTTATGTAACCGTTTGTTTTCGTGAAAAGTCGGACAAGTAAGGTACTTTAATAATAGCGAAAATTAATTTCCTACAGGGAATTGTATCAAAAACAGTATGTATCAAAACTGATGGGAGTCTGTTAAACATCTTACTGAAGATAATCACTCCAAACAAAAAAGTAGTCGTGTTAGAAGACTTAAAGGGTTTCAGTGTTGACACTTGTAGAGATCACTTGTATGTGTTCTAGGGTTCTGAGTAAGGTTTAATATTGAAACCCTTAAAGTGATCTTACAAATATCAGAAACGTGTTAAATATACTAAGTTGTGCTAATTGATTTTTAACTTTGAAGACAATTGTGGTTCAAATGTATTGAATAGAGATATTTCTGTTTAAAAACTATTGAATAAGCATTTCATTGTAAATTGATATCTGTGAACATCTATGGCTTCCGGAAATAACCAGGTAAGTGCACATTGGGTGATAAACGTGTTTAAAGTTTTGAAAAATAGATTCTGTTACTACTTCTATAAAAACTTGAGGATCCGGTAGAAACAATTATGTTAGAAGATGTAAAAAAATTTTTT
>JABFPB010000361.1:0-41806 GCA_022817645.1 Ceratoteleas bidentatus
ACATATTTTATATAATTGATCCAAATTTTAATAGTCAACGCTTAGCTCAGTGTTCTCGGTTAAATGATGAATTTAGTGTACCGTTCTTGCAAGAACGGTATACTAAACACTCAATTGAATGATAAATCTTACTTGATTCCGTGCATAAAGAAATAAAGTATAATTACAGTATGATATTTCAGTAATATTCTGCCCTCCTGATGAACTATTATTTTTATTTACAACTTTGTTATTTGAAATTTGTGTTTATTTCTAATTCTCGGAAATTCAAAATATTGCCCATCAACAACGGGTTGCATAACATAACACCATTTAATTAACGGTGTTGCTATATATTTCTTATGAAACCATTATTAATTTCATTGAAATAACTGACTCGATTCTAGCAACCAAACGTGCATTTTCTTGGGATTACCATATGTATGTCTGGGGCAACTATATGCATACATTATATTCCCAATTTAGGATGTAACCTAACAGCTTAACATGTTATATTGCACTATTTGCACAGAAAACTTTGTCATTTTCATGATGGGCTTAAGATTAAAGTACTATGTATTATTCCTTCTGATTATATTATTTATATAAAAATCCGCACTAACAACATCTACATTTATCTTAACATATTATTATTTTTTATTATTCGAATTATACTGAGAAAACTAAGTGGTAAAAGTGTACCACTTGAAGTAGTAAGAAATATTATATATTAGTATAGATACTTCAGTTTTTTAAGGTGGTACTTTTGTCATATTTTGCTATGAAAGTTAGCTGAAATCATAAAATTAGTATTTGGGACATTTCTTCGCTACTCGAAAAATATACGACATTTAAAATTCTCTATTATTCCATCATCTCGTTGAAAAGTCAGTCAAAATAAAAAAAAGTGTTTACTCCAGCATTATTTCAATTATGAAAACAAAAACTGCCCGAACGTAAGGCACTCTCCCCTAATATTAGTTTGAAACTAAATTGTCCCAGATATAACTTCTGAAAACTAAGTTTAAAACAAATCGTAAAAAAGCGTACATAAACTCGATAAAAACATAAAAAAGGCTAAATCCTCTACATAATCAACCAAACAAATAAAAAACAAACTAATCGAATTGGTCTCTCCCATTCTAACCAGTTTACACCATTTGAAGACTTCACTTATTCGAAGACGAAAAAAAACAATGTATTTCCGTCAAAAGTCGGAAAGGATTACGATAACTCGACGAAAAAATTAAACTTTCATCCCGGCGAATTAACTTTCGACAGGCGCGTTTTATCAGTCGCAACTGTTTCTTCGGAAGAATTGTTACGTGTTTTGACAAAACGAATCACGCGAATCACAGGAACCCAAGCACCGGGGGCGAAAAATTCAATTTTCCTCTGGAATGTATTTTCGTTTCCCTGCACGAACAATGCCGTTTTTATCGGCGTGTTTTGATTAGTTGCAAAAGTTATTATCCGTGTGATTTTCGTTACGTTTATTCGGCTGTTATTTCCGATTGAACTAAGCGATAGGCGTCGGCGACACGTTCGCTCTGTCTTCGTCTATCAGATCGTCCTTGTCGCACACGAGGCCTAGAAAATGTGGACAAGGGTGTGTATGTTTTATCGATCATTATTTGGGAACATTGAAATTTGTTTCTGCATCTTCTTATTACGTCATGCGCCGACGCGATATTTCAGCGGCGCCGTTTTGTTATTGATCAAAAAACAGATTATTCGAACGTTAGTTTGCAAGACGGCGACGTGAAAACTGAAAGCTGCTTGAGGAAATTTTGAGAGGAAGGATAAAAATGAAATTATTTTTGTTAGCGGTTCGATGATTTAGGTCGACTGATCTGAATGGAGGTTTCTTAATAAAAAGTTTTTGCTTTTTTACATTTCTAATTTTCAAGCATATTTGCAAAAAACTTTGTCTTTTTGGCTATAACTATATGTGTGCCCTATAGCACTTTTAATAATTTGTTTCTGAAATTAAAACTGTTTGAGTCTTAAATTATAAAAAACGTTACAGAAATAGTAGACTAACATTAATTTTTCCATGAAATTAAGGCACGAAGTTTCCATACATCCTGGTATTTCAGTAAGATAATCAACTTCTACAGTTAATTTCTCTGAAAGGGCACCAAACTTTACGAAATCATCCCTCATCATTTTTTCTCAAATTACGTCAAAGTTGACATTTATTTGACGTAATCGAGGATCCTACGTAAATGATAATAATTTCATTTCCTAAAGTTATACAAGCTATTTTATATGAATATAAACCGAGCAATAGGATCTAATTACAAAAAAACTGAAAATAAATATAATCTCCTTTAAATTAAAAACACTAAACAGAAACCATTGAACATTAAAATTTACCTTTTTCCTTTTCAATAAAAGAAATCATTTATACATAATCTATATGACCTCTTTACTTTTTACAAAAGTAATAATATCTGATTGAACTTATAAGCTGAAAACAAATCTGACTGAAATCAGTTTTCAATTTTTTTCAAAAAAACTGACATTCATTGAATACACATTTATTTTCCCCAAAAACATGTTTCATGAACTTTCACGAAGTAAATGTTTGTCCGATCGACAAACTAATTTCTCAAATCGTCCAAGTTATTTTCGGAGTGCTCGGTTCTTTTTCGTTATTAGATTTGATGGAGAGGATTTTTGTTGCAACAACTGGAGTGTTTCGTTCGTTGCAGTTTTCAGATGCATTAGCATTTTGCGAATCCTTTTACGAGGAAATCATTTTTCATTCAGTGCTCGGCTGCGATTCTTCTTCGGGCTAAGGGGTATCGGGAAAAATGATTTCAGTTGAAGATGAACATATTTCGGGGCAAATGCACGTTCATTGAAACTCGGCAACGCGATGATTCGTTTCACAGAAATACTCATTTTGGGATATCTTGATATGGACCTTCAAAGTCGGAAATTTTTGCAGTGAAAAGGCTTTTCAAGATTTTCAAGATTGCACTGTACTTCTTGGAATATATGCTAAAATAATGGACATTGATTTCCAAATTTTTTTCAAATAAAAAAACCTACTGTATTAAATTACAGTATTGCACAAAAACTTGTTTTCGAATGAATAATGTTTTTAGGTTAACAATTATGCAATTTTTTATAATAAAAAAAATTGGTATTGTTAATGGTTTTACATTATCCGATATGACAGTAAAGAAACGTGTGTTATTGACATGTTTGTAGTGCATAATACTTTTTCTGAGTCATTTTTTTTAATGGATATGTTTTTCTGAGTCATTTTAAGACTCTATCCACCCTATTTGTCGAAAACCTCAAACATAGGGTCGACTTTTTTCCCCATTCACTAATTCCCCTTCTCCCCAAGTTTAGGGTAAAAGCAGGTCCTCACTTCCTAAATCAATTAAAACGAAAAGCAACTAAATCAGCCACGAAGTCTCAACTCGATCCGACACTATGGTAAACAACTATACCACTTCCACAGATCACGCAATTAGGTTTCCTGTTCAATACATTAATTATGGAAATGCATGCACTTTTCTTTCGTATAAACAGAGACTCAATTCTCCCCACATTAACGATGCATAACAAAATAACAGTTCGTCGAAATATAGGATATTCTAGATTTGCTTAGAATTATCATAAAAATAGGAAATCAGATCGATTTGATGGACAAAAAAAAGAATTGAATTTTAGTATCTTACATTATTTATTTTTAATTTTTCAGTCGTTGAATACTGTTTATATAAAATTTAATAATTGTATAAAATTTAAATTTAATAATTTATAATATTTTATAATTTTGCAAAAATAACTTTCGTTTCGATTAAACAATACTAACAAAACTAACAATACGAAAAATAAACGGAAATGACATTTAGCCGTTTACAGAAACATTTTTATTCCGAAAACCTAATTTAAGACAAATTTTCGTGATCCTTCGAATGAAAACGAAACATAATCAAACAGACTCAAATGTCAAGTATTCCCGCAAGGACTTGTTCTTGCAAACAATTCACATATTCCATTGTTTCTTTCGGAAACGAATGCACGACTCTGTAAACAAAACGTCGTAATTAATTTGCAAATTGAATCGCGACATATTTCCCTTTTTCGCCAGCGAATGCATTTCCAGTCGAAAGAAATCGTTTATTGCAAGTAAACAGTATCAATTACGAAATGTATTATCTTTAAATACATTTCTCCATTTATGGTTACTTGTTGAGTTTCGCTAAATAATTGTTCGATTTGTCAAACAGAGGCATTTGAAAATGATAAATGATATTTACTTATCTTCTAAATAAATAGACCATAATCTACATATATATTTTTCTAACTATTTTTTTATAAATTAAACTTCTGTATGCATCTCGTAACGAAAATATTTTTTTAATTATTATATAGTCGAAAATTTTCGCGAATTACGCTAATTTTTACTGAAATTTTCCTCCCCGTAAATTTTGCTGCAACTTTGCACTGTAGTTTTGGGGCGTACTAAATCATTTATCCAAGTCTGTTGTCACAAATTATTCGCATGGGTCAATTTTTCGCAACGCATTTCTCTGCTGACAAATTTGCGACACGCGACATCAAAGTTATATTATTTGCACAGCGACAGAGTGGCGCGTTTTTCTAAAGCGATTTCTGCGTTGCGCAAAATAAATTGGCCTCGCGAAAAACGTCTTCGAACCCCTTTGTGTTGCGCTTTGTTCGACAACATCCTTGAGGAATCGCGCGTTCCGGCCAAAAGACGCCGGATCTAACCTGATTCGCTTAGAGTGGCTCGCAAAAATATCGCCGCAATCGGAACGTTTGTTTTCCCAAAGAGCAGGAATTATTTTTTCGATCGACCGACGAGAAATCCGGCCAAAACCTTTTCGCGTTTTGTCAAAAATTGAGAGCTTTTGCCGGCTGAAAATTTATAGAATAGAACTTTGCAAAGGAACGATTTTTCTTCTTTAATTGTAAGAGCATAATTTGCAATTATTCCAATAAAATAATTAAATGCAAAAAATAAAAAAAAAACAAATTTTAAACTGAGTTAGATAATTAATTTAACTATTTAACTATGTCATTTTGTAAAATTTTGGTTATTAATTAAGTAAATTTTGCTGTTTGATATAAAAAAATGTATGTTGATATATCGACACAATTTTTGGCATTTCATGTCGCGCCTGCAGTTTCGGCTAAGTCGCTGCATTACGCATATCACTAACGAGCACAATTTCGCGCGGACTTTAAAACTGTCGGCAAAGAGCTGAGAGTCGCTTAAAAGAACGTTCCCCGATGTTTGCAATTTAATGCAAGTTCGCGCTTTAACTTTGCCGGAAAGCACAGCTATCTTTGTTGCACCTCGGGGATCGCGTGGAATCGAGTCGCGCCGGATTTTTGCCGTTTAGCTGGACGTAAAAAATAATCGCGTCGCAGAAGGAAATAAGAACGTGATTCAGTTACGACAATAAGCGCATTTCTTGCCGATGACTCCGAAAGTTGCGTCGCCCATTTGGCTGATTGTGTTGTGTTTGTTTTAGATTTTTTGCAGTTAAGGTGAAATTTCATTCGATGTGATGACATAATCTCTTATTGATACGATTAAATAATTTTATTACATAAGTATGGAATATTGAAATTCCGGTTTTGGTGATTTGTAAAATTTAATTTCTAAATGTTTACGAACATTAAAACAAAGTGTTTGCTACTAAAATGTAACTCAGAATTCACAAATTTGTTTTTACAGACCACTTCAGTCTTAAATGGAAAATCAATTGAAATTTCACGAAAAGAAATCGCGGAATTAAACATTAGAATGTCTGCAATTTAAATTTTATTTTCCTTGCTTGCTTTCCTCAATATGAACGAATAATATAAGAAAAATCACTTTTGGCGCCATATTCAAATGCGCTTTTTCCGTTCGACGTCATCGTAACAAAGAAATACTCAACCTTTTCATAAATAATAAAGACTGTCGCTTCTGCATGACCCAAAAAAACATTCGCCATCCACATTTTTTATCCACTTCCAATCTACTTCTCAAATGTCGCGGACACCAACTCACGCAAAACATCATCGGAGACACTTCCATATCGCATAACATTTAAGGATGATCTATACCTATTTCGAGAGTAATGAGAATTCCTTGGCATTTTTATGACATCTTAGAAATATCGTTAAAACATTCGTCTAAAATTGGAAGCGGTTCAGAAATTATAAAAAAGTTACGACAATTCAAAATTTGCTGATTTTGAAGAATGTTTATCAAGATAATTCTAAAATATTAATTTTAGACTAAAATTTGTTTATAATAGTCTCATAATGAAATGCATTTAAATTTGCACATTTAATGTAATTTTTCCGTGTTTTCGTCGATATTATTACAAATACAACATAATCTATAATGTTAAACAAGAATAAAAGGTTACTTTAATTTTACTGCATTGAGATTTTTCTCGACTGAGAAATATCGCTAGAGGGCTTTTGCGAGAAACGCTGAGCATGAAAATTCGTTAGTTTCGGTGTAACGTTACACTCGGTTGCTGGACAAAGAAGAGCTTAGGTTGCACAAACGAAATTTGCGCAGAAGCAAAATTGGTCCCGCCATAAATAATGCGTAGACTTTGAACAAACAAGGCCACAATAGGTTAAAAAATCTGAATGCAATTACAGTGGGCGATACATAGCGTATTGAGTCCAATTTTAGAATTGTGCAAAAGCATTCATTTACGCTACGGTACACTCTAAAACCGTAATAATTGCACGAATATTCGAGGAATATTTTGATGATAAGTGGATTTTTCACTTATATAAATATTCCAAAATATTGATCCAAGATTATTTCGAACATAACAATACAAATGCTAACTTTTAAAAAATTATCCTCTCAGCATAAGAATTTTTTTTTAACATCAACTACAATATTTTAATTTTGCCCAATATTAAAAAAATACAATTGCTTAAACACAAAATTTATAAAAAGTAATTTTAATTCAAATTTTTTTATTATTATTTATTCAAATTTTATTTTAAATCTATAAAAAAGTTAATTGTAAGTTTAAGAATGCGATATTAAAATGTCATGTAATTTTACTGAATCGTTTTACGGTCACGTTAAAAGGAAAGTCTTTTGTTACAGGACACTGGGGTGGCGACACCGGTCACTTTGAAGGTGGACAAGTACGGCTTTTATTTGCACTGGATAGATCAGCACAACGAAGTGGACATCCTAGACATCGCGATTATAAGGGACACACGGACTGGAAAGCACGCCAAGATACCCAAGGTGACCCTCCGTTTGACAAATTGCCGGCTTACGTACGCGAAGTCTATTTTTTCTATTCGCCGGAGGGAAAAGTGAATTTCTGATGCACGAGAAGCCTCGCGATCAAACGGAAAAAAGTTGTCCTCCGAGAAACGAAATTGCCGGGGAGAAAATCATTTTTAAACGAAACAGACTTTTTCGGTTTTGGTACCTACATTTTTCAGAATAATCCCCAAAGTAATTTTGAGAAAAAACCTTATCATTGGAAAAGTTCATGTTCAAATGGACAAATGATTTATGGTTACATATTCAATCAAATATCAAATTCTAATGCTTTTTCCATTTGGTTATATTTTAAATTTGATGGTTGAAATATTTTGTTACTGATAATAATGAAAAACATATTGATAATGGTTTTGTTGTGAATGATATTTTTATTTTCATTACGAAAATGTTTGTATATCGGTAAATGAATGGTATGCTCTTTGTTTTTTATTTTGTTGATTCGAGAGAGCTTGCTTTCCATTCTTGTAATATTAAAAGTCATCAGGGAAAATTTGCTTGTATAAACAGTAGTTTATTATACTTTTTGCGAAGTACGTTTTGACGTCTACGATATATCCTACTGTTTACAGCAATATTATCTTCCGTTTACTCTCAATGCGCCAGTGTTGCCGTTGAACAGTAAATTCTACTTTTTTCTCAGTATATTTACGATTTTTGGAGAAGAAGAAACTCGAAAGTTACTTGGCTCATTCAATATTTTTTCAGTAATGTTTATAATATTCATAAGGTTCAATTTCGACATGCTCGGCAAATTCTATTCTTTTTAGCACTCAGCAGTTTATCGACTGAAATAAGGCAGACAAAATATACATTAGAAATATATCGTACTCGTCTTTTAACATATAATTTTCATTTAAAATGAACAAAATTTCACCTTAAACTTACTATATTTTAATATTAACTTAACAAATAAATTTGCTTTTATAATTTAATCAATAAAAAAATTCGTAAACTTGAATTTAAACTAAAACTAACCAAATAATTTTCGTTAATAATCAAACAGTTAATTAAATGAAAAATCGTAATTTGAAAAAATGCATAATTTAATTTGAAAACCACTTTATTCCCAAGTAAGTAGAACACCACTTCCTTTCATCAATGATTTGTTCCGCAATTTAAGAAAATGACTCACTCGAGACAAGCCAAGTACCAATTTTAAACTACAAACAAACTTCACACTTTATCTTGAATCCACGAGATGACTTGGAAGAATATTAGCTCAAATTTTTACTCGAAACAGCTAATAGAAAAGGACACTCAAATCATCTGTGTATTGTCTATCTCTGTCTTTCTCGTTAACTCTTTATTATGCGGAAAAACGCGGTGCGAAATCACATCTTAAGTAATAATTTTTACAACAAGCAACCAAAGTTTAATTACGGTAATATTACGCTGTGAAAACAATTTTACACAGCCGCGTAAATTTATCAACATTCACTCGCAGTATACCTTGATTCTCCTTTATGATCGTCACATATGAAAAAATAACACGTGCTTTTTCATTATTTTTTCATGATGAAATAACTTTTATGTACAGATTTTAACCTGCATATGAACAATTAAACCGCGTTTATATCCAATTTTGCGAAGTTTGGAATCATTGATTGAAATTGCGAAATGTTAGTGAAATCAGTCTAATTCCGCAATGTTCAATTCGATACACACAAATTGATATTGTAATTCGATTGATGCACATTTTTTCATAACTGTTTGAGTTTCCGACATATCGAATAAACTAGCGATGCAGTTGTGACTAAATTTTCATATCACTTTTTAGACTGCATTTTCATTCAAACTAGTTTTCTATTTCTTTATGTAAATTTTTCAATTCACTTTAAGGAGGTTTTTGGGTTGTCAGATTTTTAGGTGATATTTATTTTTCCGCGAAAATAAAAGCTTTAGTAAATACTTTTTGACAAGTTTTTATATCTAAAGGAGCGAAATATCGAAAAATGGGAAAGATCATCGTTTCAACTGTTTCACCTACAAAAATGGCAAGGCACAAAATAAATCACATCGATAGATTTTTTTTCTTTCCCATCTTGAAATGGGCCCAGAAAAGTTATTTAAAAAAACGTGTATTTTATATATAATAAATATGTATAAATAAATATATATATATATAAATAAATATAAATAAAAAACTAAATAGTGTTACAAATTGAAAATTGCGTTATTCGTAATTTTGACCCAAATTTTAAAATTAGTCGAAAAATTCCGTTCAAATTCAAATTAAATACTTTTTGTATTTAATTTGATCTCTGCATTAATCTGCTTATATTTGATCCTTGCATATATTTGATTTTTGTATTAATCAATAAATCTCGAAATAATTATTTAAAAATTAGTTCCTGGTTTAATCTGCCATTTCCATGGAAACTGCTGATCCCAACATACGTCGAATAAGGTTCCAATTTTCCGCCGATTTTCCCCCGATTGTCCCCTCGAATCTCGAACCGTTCAAACGCGCCATCAACGTTCCATCGAAAGCGCCACTTTTCTCAGACGCGTGTATAATTAATCGCGATGTATTGTTAATCCGCGATCAATACTCACGAGCATTCAAGCCGCGCGTCAAAGCATTTTATTTCCCGTTAATTTTTCATCAACGACATCTCTCGTGTGCTCACAAAAGTCTATGATTAAAGACAAGTTTGAGGCTGCCGCGAACTGTGTCACGTATATTAATAAACAGGACAAAAGGATAACTGCGACGTCTGCCGACCCTTTCTAGGCCAAAAGGTTGAGACAAAAATATGTTGTGATTTGCATGATTAATCGGCAAGATCGGCCGGCCCTCAAGTTTGCGATGAAAATTGCACGTTTCGTCGAAGTCCTTGCCGAATATCGACGAGTCGTATTTTCCGCCGAAAACGCGAACTTTGCGAGACGCCGCGCCGAAAACAAAACGCCCCGCGGATATTTCGAGAGCCACGCAAATACACCGGCAGTATTTATACCAAATAAGGATTTTCGCTGCGTGACGGTCTGTTTGAATATCGTTAAAAAATACGGGTATAAAGACTCTTAAAAATGTCTGATTATTGTAAGTAGAATATTCTTATAATAAGTGGATTATCCACTGAGTTTTTCGATAAGAGGAAATCCGGTTATATTAGAATGAAATCGTTTAAAAGGAATATACTTGTAATGAGAATATTTATACTTGCGGTAAAACTATTTTTATTTAGGTTAAAAATAAGACAATCTTCAATTTAATGAAATTTCCTTTCATAACACGGAGAGAAGTAGTTATGTTAGATTAATGGGGTTTGTTTTATTAATGAAGGTAATTTGTTTTGTTACGATTACTGCGGGTTATATTGTGATGTATTAAATATGACATTTGCTAGCACATTCTACGCTTGCCAACGCGGAACGTAGTAACAAAGCGTTGCGATAGATGGCGCGGAACAAGAAACTTTTAGAATAAATCTGCTTATTCTAAGTATAAAACGGTACAGACCAAGAATAAAAGACATTCTATTTTATTTATTTTATTTTAAATAATTATTTTAAATACTTATTTTTTATTTCGTTATATAGCTAGATCTTCTTTATATACAGACATTTTATTATTTATTATGTATATATCAGATTTTTTAGAAGATAGTTTTCATATAATAAATGTATTATTAAGACGAAAATTTTTGTATTTTATTACTATTTCTACTGAAACTCTCTAGATAGAATCAAATAGAAATTATTTTGTATTTGTTTACAAAATCGTCATCATAAAGATTCTTTCTTCTTATTTCAGCTTATAAAAAGAATAATACACCATGGATAGAATTTTATAAAAATATTTTTTTTCAATACTTTTTTATGTATATATTTCTACATAAGGTAGAAACTGTTGGAGTATGAATAGGTTTTTGTATACACGTTTCTAATTGTCCTTTTTAAGAGGGAAGCGCTCATTCGGGATGATGAATCTCCATGCGACTTTCGCGGTTTCGAGAGTTTGGCGTTTTAGGAGTTAATGGCGCGAAAATTTTTGGTCGAAGTTTTCTGGAGGAAGCAAATGGGTTATTGATCATTAAGAGTGGATGCGGGGATTCCAGGTGGAGAAAAACGTTAGAATTTTTTAACTTTTATTTTTTGAAATGTGAAAAATGCCCTAAGGAATAGAACATCACTTTTTAAAAAAACAATGGATTGATATGTCCTGATTTACGTTTCATTAGTAATTCGTGGTCGTTTTAGTAAAAAGTTATAATGTGAAATATTAATCGATAAATGTGTTAATTGACAGCATAACATACATGTATCGAACAATTTTGGAGTTTATACAAAATTATTTGCTTTTATATATAGTTTCAGGGTTGGATGTTTGAGATATATTTTCATTCAAAAGATATTGTTTTACGGCAAAATAACGGTAAACGTATATCCTTATGGTCGAGTTTCGTATTTAGAGGCAAACGATTTTTCTTATAGAGTGATATTCTGTTATCTATGTGCAAATTTCTCAGTTCACCTACTTTTATCCAATTTTCCTTCATCTTTATGTTCGTTTGTCTTCTTATCTATTATTATACTATATGAGGAATTAAATCATTTTCAAATATTAATGGTCACTTTTCTAAAATAATAAAAATTTGAACTTTATCAAATACTCAATTTAGAGTACCAGTTTGTTAAAGTCTAACAAGTAATTCAATGAAATTTTATATTGCAAGCATTCAATTTGGATCTCGAAATTGCTTAAAATGTCAGATCATTGTATATTGAGAAACAAATCCAATATTCCATTTCACTTGCATAAAATTCGCATTTATAGCAGTGCGTTTTTATTTCTCATTGCATTTCCAACAAAATTCGCCTCAACTTTCATTTACATACAATTTTTTTAAATCAAACATTCAACGCATACATTTTTATTTGCTTCCCTCAAATAGGTCGATATCGTATTACTTTATTCGTTTAACATCTCTTTTTCAATTCGATTGTTTTTACATGTTTAACCTAACTAACTAATTTCCCTGGGCATTTACCCAAACAGCTTTCAAGCTCATTCTCCAACCGTAGCTTTTCAATAATTTTCCCTATGTTTAAAGCAATTATTAACCAGAATTTCAATTTGACCACCATTCACACAATAAATTACAACCGACATTTTCAGCACCTTAATCCGAAACGTTCTCACTTCCATCAGCGCAGAAAACGAATTGAAATCGATAAAAAAGCGTCTACCGTCTACTTTAATACTTTTCGACTAACTCGTTGCATTTTCCGTTACAAAACAGGCATCTTTCATACACTCCCGACCATTTTCGACGTATCACCGAATTCCTTCCCGCGGGACCATGTTCAGCCATTTCCAACTGCGATGTTCTACAATTCACTCCATTCCTCGGCTTTTTATAATCATCTCCGACAATTCAACGATATTCAACCTACAACCTAAAAAAATTAAATGAAAGTATAATTACAGACAATGATTCTCAATGTTCAAAAATACATAATATGCTTAAAAATGGCTTATATACTAAAAAAATGTTGTATAAAAAATGGATTATGAAAGGAATTAGGAAAACTTCAAAGGAAATATTGATACATCACCAAATTATTGTAACCTTGTTTTGTCGATGAGTTTATTCAAAGATTTGCTTGCAGATGATATATTAATTTTACTTAACCTACAAAAATTTACCATACAAAATATGAGAAATTCTTAGACAGACAAGTTATCTAAAATAATTTTTTCAAGTGGAACTCAATACCCAAAATTTAGAAAAAAAAATGAGAAAGAAAATTTCTTTCATGTTGATTTCTTCTTACACCACAATCCACTTTCGTAAGCCCCCTAACGAGCCGCCGCGAAAACACGCGTCCCGCTTTATTTATCGAACTTTTTGTCCGCGAATTCGTCGAATCATTCGACTTCATTAGCATGAGCTTCGCCCGCCGATACGTCCATCAGTCATAGCCACGTCGCCGCGATGAAAGCCTTTTTTCCCCTGTTTTTTCCTACCCGCTCTTAACTATAAATCCACTATTCCCCGATCCCTCCGCAAAGTCAAGGCCGCGTCCCAAAAGCGGCGGAATAGCACTTTTTCCGTTACACGATCGTAAAATCCGGATCACCAGGGAAAACGCGACGCCGAATTAGGGAAGATCGATCGTCGCTGCCGTTTTTTTAGTTACCCTGAAACGCGTCCATTTCGTTGGGCGAATTTTTGTTTTTTTATTTTTCGTTGATCGGTTGATCCAAGATGATCCGAAGGCGAAACATTCTAAAAAATTCTACTGGTACCAGCAAAGGTGTAATTCTTTTAGATAAACTGTTTCGTTGGTATTGATAGAAGCGAACTGTGCACCTAACTTGGATTAATAAATTGTTCTCATAGAGGGCTTGAGGATCAGAGAAAAGATTAATATCAACCGAATAAGGGATTGAGAGAATTAGTAACAAATGGCATTTGTTGTTGAAAAGTATACAAAGGTGTTGATGGGTTATTTTGTTCAGTTATGATTTTAATTATATAATATTAATTTAACTAATAATATTAATGCATAATAACCAGATATGTTGCATTCCAGTATTTATCGAAATTTAATATTTACTGTTAAATGGTTAACAGTAAATATAAAATGATACGGTGCGAATTAGATTACGATTATTTCAACTACGGAGTTCCATCCAACGTCGTATTTAGTTATTTCAACTTCGGTAATTTCAACTCAAAATTGAGTTGTAATATGTTCAACGAATCTGGGTGAATCTAACTTTTTGACACGAACGATCTGTTACAATTTGTTTTTATTTGAATCTACCCAAAAAAACTTTAAATTGGAGTTGGATGAACTTTTACCATCTTTCAAATCTAATATTGCGTTACTTCAACCCGACGATTTTTCTCGGTGCATTCGCTGCAAAAACTAGTGTTCACGAGAAAACACTTGTGTAACATTTTTAGAAGTGTTCCAACGTAAACCTTAAAATACATAATTTGTTTTTAAATTGCGACACCATTTTTGGTGTGCTGCGATTGAGGCAGATTTTGGGTGTTGATCGTCAGAATAATTGATTTGTCTAATTATGACGTGACTGGTGAATTATTTTCGAATTCTGTGTACGATGTCGGGAAAGGTTCTGTGATTAATGGCGGTGTAAACGTCATCACTGAAATTCGAATTTTGATGGATATCTTGATTTTGCATAGTGGTTCCAGGATGAAAATTAAGGGGCGAAATTCGTCGACCATCAACTAATCTGAAATTCGAAAATGTGGTTCAAGGTAACAGGTTCTGTGAAGCATTTTGAATAGGAATAAATTTGGGAAAAAGTTAAATATTGTATTTGGATTCGAAAGACCTGGGAAGGAAGATTGGACATTTTTAATCCGTATTTTAGAGCTTAATAATAAAACCAAAAGTTTAGTACTCTATAAGTCAAAACGGAGTAATTTATGGCATGTAAGTAAATGAGTGGAAAATGACAATTAATTTGAGTTATAGAAATGGATTCCGTTGTTAAATGGAAATGTTAAGCTGAATACCTTTAAACGAATAGTCAAATAACCCAGATTTTGTCCAGCAGAGTTATAATACATAAATTATTACTTTTCAGGTCCAGGCACATAGTTTTCAGCGTCTGAAAAGACTAAATATGCATTGTCTTTCGAAACTCCCAAACATTGGCTAAGCTTCACTTACTTTCATCAGATTCGCAAAAAGCACCTATAGTGACCTAAGAAATCACTAAAATTTTACTTTAAACGTTCAATTAAAACATTGTAGTCGCATCAAACACATTATAAAACAAATAAAAGAATATGTAAAATTTGTTTATTTCAAACAGTTGTTTGAATGAACTTATTCATTAAAATTTTTAATATAAAATGTTTAAACTGCAAAACAGCCATACTATAGCTATTATTCTACGCCCAACCATTAAGTTTGTTCAGTCTGAGCAATTCAATTTATTGTTCTAAAACAGTTTTCTTGAGCCAAAAACTTGATGTCTTGAATGACACCTGTCGTACTATGAAGTTGGTCAAAATCGAAGTTGAACTTAGGAAATTTTGACAGTGATTTGTGTGACTTCTTCATTTGTCTGTTTTTAGTCAAAAGCAAATGCCAAAGTGAAACTGCAATGTATTCAAAGTTCGGAGAACGGGAATGAAATATTGTCTTCTGTCAAAATGTCTATTTTCTTGGCTCAACACAGTTTCGTCGAGGATGTTTTTATTTTAATGTCATTTGCTGAAATTCTTGGCCAAAATATCATATACTATGGACAACAAAATGTTATTTCATGTGAACATAATTTGTCATTTAAACAGAATTTAAGTGACATAACCTCACTTATTTTCGTATAGTTCATTATATATTTTTTCAAAGAAGTCTTAAATTAATTCCACTCCATTTTTTTAAATGGCCCATTAAATAAACTAATTGCCATATAAACTAAATACTTGTTCCATTCTAAAAAATTGTATGATTTCATATAACTCATCTGAGTTCTTAACCTAAAATTTAATCTGGCTATCACCTGTTATCTAAAAAAATATTGTCACAACCTAAATTATTATTTCTTGGTATAGCTGGTTTCCCAAGAAAATACTAAATTTTATTCTAAAACATTTTAAAACACAATATATCAATCCAACAACTTCAGCTAAAATAAATCTTATTTCCTCTGAGCTCGATCCTTCAAAAATCGACTGATTCCAAACTAAAGACTCTCATTCT
Source organism: Ceratoteleas bidentatus (assembly GCA_022817645.1). Taxonomy (NCBI): domain Eukaryota; kingdom Metazoa; phylum Arthropoda; class Insecta; order Hymenoptera; family Scelionidae; genus Ceratoteleas; species Ceratoteleas bidentatus. The sequence goes on from JABFPB010000361.1 coordinate 15,998, forward strand.
TCCGCCGCAGTATCAATATTTTCTGACATTTCCAATCTGCATAACTGTTGCCTATTATTTGATACCCCTGCACTGACAACGTAGCATATAATACATTCAACCTTTCGATGTCCAAAATGTCATCTCAAGCGGTAATCTAAAACCGACGAAATATCAAGCGCGTTTTCATAACGTTGCATAACCATTCGAATTTCGGCGATGCGAATAAAAAATGCATCGCGCCACGCGTCGACGGCGAATTTTCCATCAAGACAGACATCGCTTCAAAGCGAATCAATTATGCATGCGCGATGTTATATCAAAGATAACAGCGCGAGCCGGAAAATGCGCTCGAGCAATAACGGCGATCTTTTTATTGTGCTTTGCCGTCGCTTCCGGTGCTATTGGCCGACTGATATCGTTATTTATTGGCCGTTTCGGCGGAGTCACGTCGCGAAGCCGCCGAGAGCTTTTACCGCGCGAATTAAACAATCGGAAAAAGCTCCCTTCGGCATTGATGAGTTAAAAGGTTCAACCCTGAGACGCGTTTATAGTTCGAGTTTGATCAATTTTCATTGCGGACAAGGCGGGGCGATTGGGATGTCATGCTCTGTAAAAAATACGGTTACATTGTGGCTAATGCGCTGAGCTTTATCGATTTGCGGCGATTCCGTTCTGTTTTTGGGGATTTCGTTGTGGGGAATTGCGGTATTTAAAGGGTGAAGGGAGAAATTAGTGGGGGATTTAATTTAAATAAAGTGTGAGTAAAAGTAGAGTGTGAGAAAAAAATGTGTAATTAAATTATGGTTTTATGTATTGTTTTTGGTTATTTGAATATCAAAAAATGGTTTTTTTAATACTCTATTTTAATCATAGAATCTCATTGCAATCAGCTTTTGTCATAAATATTTCCTATTAAAAAAATATGTATCTGAACTATACAAATGTAAAAGTAATAAAACGTTTTGAAAAATAAAACCAAGAAAATAAACAGAAATGAAAGTAAAAAAATTAATAATTAATAAAAATAAAATAAAAATAGTAAAATGTTTTTTAATTCATAATTATTTATTTCGTGATTTCACATTGATACTCTTTAAGACAAGTATATCTTTTTTCTCAGTAGGTCAGTGCATTCTAAATTCGCAAGAATAAAATTAGACTATTGTGTGCAATTTATGAGAATATTTGTGAAAGTGCTCAATATGCTGGTACATTTAAACATAAGATGAAGAATTTTGCACAAAAGATTCACTTTGAAAAAATAATTTTAAAAGTAAAAAGTGTTCTATTAAAATTTGCAATAACGTTCTACTTAATGTTCTAATAATTGTCTATTTAAAATCCCGTATTTGAGCTTGTTCAAATTAATCCGACAAATGAAACCTCTAGTAAATAGTTAAGACAAATGACCGACTTCGAGATTTCATCAATGTTTAAGTATGAAATGAATGAACCAAATAAAGTTCTAACTTTCTCTTAAGTCCGTTCGTTTATTCTTGGATGTGTCACGAATCTTTTGCAAGTTTGAAAAATACATTTCTGGGTATTTTTAGTGAAACAATACATACGCATTTTAGCATATTTAGCACTTTTTATATTGGAAAAAATATTATAAAATTCTCTTAAGTTTCAACATTCGAAAAAAAAATGTGCACCGATTGACCTTAAAATGGATTAAAAATACATCCTATGACTCAAATTCTCAATTTCACGCAACTTACGTTTCGAAATTTTTACGTTTCGAAAATAAAAATCAAATTTTGTTTACAAACTTCTCCAAATAAATAAATTCCTCATATTTCCCACTTCATTCAACGACATTCAACTTTACTTTTTCACTTTTCTTACGCATTGCGACGCGCTTTCTGCGACGTATAAATATCAATTAGCGTGAATAACTCGCCGGGTTTCGGCGCCGAAGTCGCGGCCAAAAACGCCTTATTTTGGCCGACACTCTAATCGCGCAATCGCTGTTTGTACTGTAAACTTGTCTAATAAAACTTGCACGAAGTTCGGCGCTCGGAGTGACGTTTCCGCGGCGTTTAGGGACCTCGAATTCGGAGCCGAAAAAGCGCCGGCCATTACGCTGGCCGCGTTTACCCGACTGATCCTTTTGGCTTTGCGCCAGGCTTGTTCTTTGGGCGTTAATGCATTAACCCTTAAAGCACGACTCCTGAATTTTTTATTTTGATATGACTCAAAAGCACACTGAAATCCGGGGATCAAGATTTCTGTAACCTTTCAGTGTGTTTGTCGTGATTTCACATGCGTAAAATATGCAAAAGTCGGAAAAGTAGAGCTTTTTGCCATCCCTAATAAAAATGAAAGATGTATGGTTTGCTTATGAAATATTAACATCATATATGGCGGTATAAGGAACAGCAGAATTTGAGAAAATAATTATTTTTATGTTTCTCAATACGTTTTGAATATCATTTTTAATGATATTCAAATATCATTATTTGAATATCTGAATTGAATATTTGAATTGAATGAAATTGAAGAAAATAAAAAAATTATATTTATATTATTATATTATATTTTATTTTTATTACTAGGAATTCTATATCCGAAATTCGTCCAAGATTTGATTTGGATGTATTTTGGAACATATTGCAAATTGCAACATTCGTACTTGAACAGTTTATTTAATTCATCATCGAATTGTTAAGATTCGCAGCGACGTCAGGATGTCGTTCCTTGGCCATTAATGTCAAATAAATAATCGATCGGAGCGTTGGGGCGTTTCGGCTGATTTGTTGTTCGGTTAATTAATTGATGTCAAAGGGCGAAGGTAAACATTTGGGAGTTTTGCGCGCGGAGATAAATTGGAGATTTAACGGTGCAGATGCACGTGTATACATCGACGAAATTAATCGTACGAGCTAGTTTGCAAAACTAGTTGGCAGAACACTGGAAAAAGTGAGAATGGCGCATTTGCTTTTGCAAAGATGGCGCCATCTGAAGAAGAAACGTTGATTCTAGTTTTTGTAGTTTAGTATGTTAAACTTTTTCGTTTTAGTTTAAATTTTCATTTTACAAAATAGGCACGTAGTGTTGTGAAATAGCGATTTCTTGAAACAAAATGAATTATCTTCAATTTTGCAATTTCTTTCAAACTAATACAAATTGGTATGAATAGATTAAAAATAGAAATTGTTGAATTATAAATATAAAATTAATCAATTCAAATTTTAATATAAGATAATACTTATATAACCTCAAAATCTTACTGCAAATTATTTTAAATTATTTATTTATATCTCATTACAAATTATTTAAAACTAACAAAAATACTTATATAACCTCAAAATCTAAGAAATGTTTCATGTAACTTATAGTAATAACAATAATACTAAGTAACATTGAACTTTCCTGCAGCATTTGCAATCCCATTTCTACCAAACTGCATTCATCCCATTTCAATGCCGATAATCCATATAAAACTTCGTCCAACATCCAATATAATTTCGAAAATGAATGTTTGCATTTCCTTTATGCTTGTTCCGCGATTCATCCGCACTTATTTTAAATTCATCTGCAAATTAATTCCCGTAGAAGAATCAATATTGTTGGCAGCGTTAGCACCTTCGAAATCTGAAGTGATCAGCGTTTCTTCCGGCTGAAATTTATTCAGCGCCGAATCGCATCGAGCACGCAAAACGCGACAGTGACAAAAATTGGATTCCAATATCAATGCTCCCCTGCGGCGGATTCTTTCTTTTTTTGATGAACGGTAAAAATTTTTCGGTTTCGCTTCGTTGGCAATTCAGTCTCGTCGGACACTGAATCGCGAAAAATTATTTTACGAAAAAATGGCTAAATGGAGTCGGACGGTGACGACTGACGACATCAAGCGAAGGTCTATTTTTAATCGCCTTCAAAGTCCGCTTTTGCAAATCAACATTTTTTCTTTGGCATCTGAAAAATTGCTGCGCTGATTTTCCAGCGGAAAGTCCGACGACATTTGCGACGGCACGTACGCGGCGTTTAAAATCCGGGACAAATTTTCGCGCGGATTAAGTTTGCATCTGTAAGGCGGGAAAGATTTTCTGTGATGTAAAATGTTTTTGGGATGAAGTGGACTTGAATAGAAATACTGAAAAGGCATCTATGATTGGTCTATGAAAAAGGTAGGACGCAATTGTGTGGAATTAAATTGTGGTTGAATTGGATTTTAGAAGTAAAATTTCGAATGGCAAAATGAGGTGGAAAATATGTTTCCATTAGTGAGAGAAAAGTAAGATTTCTTTATTTTGACGAAAACTGAGGTGTTATTTTAAAAACTGGAAATTCGTCTCAAAAAAACTTTATAGCTTTAAAATAATTATTTTAACGAAATGGAATTTACTAATTTAAGAGCCATGTTTATTTATGTAAATATGATGATATTTACCTAATATCAGATGAAAATATTACTCAGAGTATTAACCAAAGAGGTAACTTTTCACATCAGTTTTACTTTGTAGCTCAAATTTCTCTCTAAATAGAGTCGATCTCCTTTTTTTCTCGAAAACAAATTGTTCAGACATCAAAGAATATGTGTCGACATTTTTCTTACACTGTCGAGTTTTTATGCGAACATATTACTTAGTGTTCGCAACGACCTCTGTTACGCTCTGTACATTTGGACGCCAAAATTTCTGAAAATCTTGGCAAAATGGCTGATATGCTTTGCTGATTTTTTGCCTATTAAATACTACAACTCATTCTATACAACGTATATCAACCCTTCGTTGAGTTTTTTACTTTATTAGTTTTCCAGATGAACGATGTGCTATAATATTTATTGTTCTGCAGTAAAGTTATTCAATCTATACTTTTTATTCTGCTTAATATTCTAGGTTATGCTGTATTTGTAACAGCATCGACAAAAGGACAGAAAAGTGATAATGAACGTGCAAATTTTAATACATTTGAAAAATTAGATTACGATTAGAAATCAGTTTTAATGTAAAAATGTTTTCTTCGTGTTTTTAGAAATATTTTTTAATATTTTGTATATATAACTGAAATTTAAATTAATAAATAAAATTTTATTAACAAAAAAGTTAAATTAATAAAATCGTCAATTTTTTCACATTTTTGACAGTTGTGCGTTTAGCTCCGCCATTTTTCTTTAGGCCACGCCCTATCTTAGATCCCAAAGTTTTTCTATTCTATACCTTAATTCATCTTCTAAAAACACGGGTTTTTCCTTGTGCGATTTATCCAAACCTCTAAAACAATCATCTCCCTTTTCCATAGTTGCTCGAAAAACGCCCTTTCAATTGCACGTCATCCAGAAATCATTAAAAATAATCCACGTCATTTATTACGTCGGATTACATATTGATCCGGTGTAAGCAGCTGTCGATTCTGTAATTACCCGGAGTTTCGCCCGCTCGCGTACGAATTTAGAATGTTAATTGGATCGCGCGCGAATTTCGCGACCGGAGGATCAGCGATTGACAATAGTTTTCGGGTTATTTCCAACGGAGGCCGCGGAACAGGGTCAAGTTCCGAAGTTGCGAAAAACAATCGTTTAGATAATAAACATTTATGTTGTGACAACAATATCTAGTTGTTGAATCCACAAGGAAACTGTTATAGAATGTAAACATGTCGTAAAATTGATTGAATTAAAAAATCAAAAAAAATCTAGCTTAATTAAAGCGACATTCTAAATAAATAAATTAAGAATGTCTATTTTATAGACATTTTCTAGGTAATAATAGAGTATTTACTGTAAAACTGCATTATGTAGTATAATTTTACTTAATTTATCTTTACTTAAACTTTTACAAAAATTACCATAATTTTGCAGTTTGCTCAGTAATTTAACAGTAAATAATAAAATTTTACGTTATTCTTACTTAATTAATTCCACATAATTTACTGTAATATCGCAACATTTCATTATCACTTGATTTGCATTGCCATTTCATTTTCCAATGAATCTTACTCGACTTTCGCATTAATAACCAAAATTCTCATTACCAAAACGACGAATGGTAATGACAATTTGGTTTCGTAGATTCGACGAAACCGTACTTTTTTTCGTCTCTACAAGCAATTAGCGGCCGTTCGCCGAGAAAGAAATGATAAAGACGCAATATTAGCGAACGCCCGTCCAGAAATATTTCGCACATCCGAAAATAGGCCGCCGACGGAGTTAGACGCCGAATGACCATCGTCGCGCACCGATAAACATCGCCAGTAAGCAGCCTCATTACTGAATCAATCGCCGAAAGTTTCGCCGGACCCGCCCGGATCGCGAAGTCGAGCTCCGAGTGATTATATCGTCCGAGTCGGACGGCAAGTTGGTCCGAACTTTTACGGAGTCGAACGCGGCATAACTGCCGCGATTATTGTTGTTATGACATTTAATGTCGTGGTAATAATCGTTATTACGGCGATGGTTATTACACGGTTCAGCACGATTTTTGTGCATTCTCTATATGTTTAACTGGTTCATTATGACCTAAAATGGAGGAAAATCGATGTGATAATGACATTGATTTGGAGTTACGGTCAGGATATTAATTTTGTGCTATTTTAATAATTACTTTTCGATTTAGTCGTCACTAAAAGAAAATGGGTTTTTTCTAAATCCATTTTTTTTATAAAAAAAACATTTTCGAACTTTCATCCATTTTATTTGAGAAACAAAGACTTTCAGTCGATAGAGTAATTCTTGTGGAAGAATAAGTTTGGAATAAGTTGAAAATAACCAGTACTTATGAATGTTAAATAGAAATACAGAGAGACTAACTTCAGTTAGTCTCTGTATACTGGAAAAATAATAAAAAGAATAAGAGGGAAACAATAAGACTTAAAAACAAATGATGAAGTTGTTTCCACATTGATTAAGACTGGGTTCAAGGTTGATTTAGAATGTTTCATCGAGGAAAGTCATTCGTTTTCGAAAAAAGGAGATAAAATTCCAAAAGTTATTTTGATAAAAAAATGGAGGTAAAAAATCCATTTTCTTGGAGTTCTGGATCAATTGTATTTTTTTTAATTGTATAAGATGTATACGACGAACGTTTACAATTATAATTGGTCATCCGGAGCAACCTCAGAGTAACAGGTAAAAATACTATGGGTAAAACCAACTCAATTATTATAACATTGATTTTCCTTCGTTTTAGATCAAAATGAATGAGTTCAACGTAGAGGAAACCAATGCACACAAAAGTCAACATTTATTGAACAATTCTGCTATTAATGATATGATAATTATTAATTAGCAATCATCTGATTAAATGGCAGAAATTAATTAGTCATTATGGTAATGACCAGAGGACGTTTTGGAGAGAGAAATGCGGTTTAAGGTGAAATATGCGCACTACTTTACCGACAAGGTCAAGCTATATCCCTGATAGAACATCAATTTTAGATATATCTAATATATTTATATTGTACGTAAATCATATGTATATATTAGGGTGATCCTTAATGAGGACGAAGTTTTATTTTACTTCAGACGCCATTTAGAACGTTTCCAAATACGCAAAAAATCGGAAAAATATTGTTAGCCTTTAATTTTGACAATAAACCGTGCCTCTAGCGTTCTATCATCCATTTCATAACATAAGTGGAGGCGACTTGAACTAAAGTAACGTTAATTTTATTATTGCGATTAAATAGTATATACAGGTCTTTTCGAACAACTAAGTTTAAATTTGAAGTAGAAATGGTATGACTATTAGCAGTTCTCAACATTACCGTTAAATTCTAAAGAATTCAATATGTATCGTCTTTATAAATTAATGAATATTTCATTTTTAACATTCACTAAAGAATAATATTATAGAAGCAAAAATACGACTTGCTAGTAGTCAGTATTGCCAAATTTCACAAAATTCACTCCGGGCCATATTTGTCAATATGATTGTCAAAAATGTTTTATTTTCAATTTTAATTATAAAACAATATCATCTGAAGAAAAATATTGTATTGACCAATTTCAAAACATTCAGTATAGTTAGAAAATTAGTTAGTAAACTGAAAGTTGTTAATGACCCAGCAGAAAAGGTAGTCCACTGAAGAATACAATAACATCTTAACAAAAAGTGAAGATAAAAAAGGAAACCTTCTTCAAGTCGTTACCGAGTATCGACAGTTATTCCCAAATACGAAAAAAGAAACATTATTACAAGAACTCCATAATAATGTAAATAAATGTATAAATAAGCATTTCTCATTTTAATAAATTGTATGAAAATTAGTCTTTTTTTTATTTGCAGTTATGTGAATTTATTTAAATGTTACTTAAAGGAACATTCTTTTCTAATAAGAAATGTCTTATTCCACATTTTTACTTCTGATAATATTGTTTTTTTTTAAACTGAAAATAAAATAATTATATTAAAAAAATGGCCCTTACTTATTTTTTTGAAATTCAGAATTTTTTAACAACTCAATACCTCCAACTGAAACCACGTAAGGTCATATGTTAAAGGCATAAGAGTTAACCTAGTTAACTCTTATAACTTTCCAATTCAATTGGAAGTGTCGAACTGTCAATTGCCATATCACATATTTTGCTTACGATTTAATCTCAGTTGATCAAAGATTTAACCTCAGTTGATCAAAAACACTTGTATATACATTTTTTAACTGGAATAATTGAATTAAAGTTCCTTTAGTTCAACAGTCATGTTATGGGGTAGGTCACACTAGAGGCACAGTTTATTGTCAAAATTAAGAGCTAAAAATATTTTTCCGATTTTTTATGTATTATGTTGCGTCGAAAGTCATATAAAATTTCGTCTGCATTAAGGATCACCTCAGCATATATCTATTTTATGTATAAAGATCCATCTTATATATGAATAATATACATCATGTTCTATGGGGGTGATATTTTTATTTAATATTTAATCATTTAATTTAATGACACGTATCTCATATTTAATTGAAGGTTCGTTTGGGGCTTTTGTTAGTTTAAACTGGCTGGTTTGTTATAGAAAGTAATGGATAGGTAAGGAAAAATATAATGGCAAATTTCCAGATTGTAAAATAATAGCTCAGTTCCCTTACGTAGTACCACGAATTTTCTACCTTAATTTCCTCCTTTTGATGAGGCTGCGAATTAATTTACGTTAGTTTATATACCTTCTTTACAGCAGTTTCATAAGTCTAATTTTTGCCATCCAAAAGATGAACATCTCGACTCTTATATTATAAAAGCTAATTCTTTTATAATTTGCAATATGCTTTCTTCCATAGTCATTTAACAAAAGCTTCGAATTTAATTTCAAGTTCATCACAGGAGTCTTAAAGAGAAATATACGGTAATGCCAATGTAGGAATTTCCTTCACCTTCTGACCATTTTTTTCAATATTGATTTATACGCAGAACCTAAATATATTCACTGATTGACTTTTAGAATTACCTTTCATTTTCTATTTTCTCAGGTTGATTTTCTTTGGGAAACATATTTTGGCTGGCATTTCAAGGCGATTTTTAGCAGAACTTTAAGCGAACTACAAAATGCTTAGTCATTCCTTTAAAAAAAGTAATTTAAATTTCGCCGATTAAATAACGAATCGACAAGAGCACGTTACGGCTGAAGTATTGAGATGCAAATGAATGGACAAAAAATGGTCAAAGGTGAGGTTATGGACGTTCTCGTAACCGATTACGTTCTATTTCACGTTAATGGGTCGGTTTCCTAGCTGCCTCCCCCTTTTTTTCTCAAAACGGCTCAACTCAGTTAATTGGTCGATAATTGACAAATCGTGGAGAAGCATCGTCAGTTATGGAACAAAATTACGTCTACGCAATTACCGTACAATTATTAGTAATTTACATATGCGACGTGCAATGTGTACGCGAGGTTAGTGTATTAACACGTGTAAGTGCATTAACTCAGTTTAATGAAAATGGTTATATTGTTAATTAGACTCGACCTTTCCATTGTTTATTTCTACGTACCGAAAAATGACTTTTAGAAATTTCATAAAGTATTGTAAGCTTTCAAGTAATCTTTTTAAAACGCAATCCACTTTAATAACAAAATGTATTTTAGTTCAAAACACGCTTTTGATATTTTTAACTAAAAAAAATCTTTTGTTTTAACTTTTTAAAACTTAAAAATTTTTTTAACTTTTCAGCTGCAATTTTTTAATACATTTTGCAAATTTGCCATTCGCAATTTTGGATTTTTTGCTACATTTTTAAATAATTGTTTCAAATTTGCAATGTGCAATTTTGGATTGTTTGCAGTATTTTTAAATACATTTTTCAAATTTGCAATATGCAATTTTGCAATAATTGCTGCAGTTTTTCTTTTCAATCGAATGTTCTGTTTAACAAATACAGTTTGTATAAACAATTCCAAATAACTGTTCTTTTTTAGAGAATGCGTGTTATTTTGCAAGGACCTTTTATTGCAAAATTTTAGGTTCTATTTTGATAAACCACACTCGTATGTCAGATCCCAATCCAGTCCGAAAAAATGTCAAACGAACTGGTATTTCTGTAAATGAATAAACAATACCTTTATCTCCCTGAAAAATGGTCAACAAGGTAAAAAGCGGACACACGGAATTAGCTCGTCAATTCTCTTGTACAAATGCCGTCTGCTATGTCGGCAGCGCCGTCGATCAATTATTTATTATCGCGTGGCGCATTTTGAAATTGCCGACTGATAACGACTGACGTGCGAAAAAAATCGGCGACCGTTTTACCCTACATTCCGTGACGCCGCGTGATTTATTTCACTGACTAGCTAATGAAGGCCACTCGGTCAAGTTAACCCCGAAACGGTCGGGGTTAACCCATTTTTTTATGATTCCACAAATACAATATTGTATAACTTTTTTCCATTTGCAATAAAAACAAATAAACACAAAGTTAAAAGATGTACATTTTTCATTAATCCTAAAGATTTTAATATTTATTTAGAATATTCAGAGTTATTTTAAATTTTATTTTTCTTAAATACAAATAAAAATTGTTTCTAATAATTTTTAAATGTTTTATGAAAAGATTTTTTTACTAAGTGCATTTTTCATTTTACCATTCCATATTCTGCATGGATAATGCACAAATTTCAGTAAGGAATATTTTTCGACAAAACTATAGTGATTTTTCGTGTTTTCAAGTCACACATTCACTCTGTTATTATTGCGGTGTTAGATGAACGATGAAACGGTGGTCTAATGAAAACTGTTTGATCGCCGAAACGTAACCGATAAGACAAGTACCTGATTAAAGTTGAAATAGAATTGAGTTAATTATTGGAAATCAATTTTGCGGCGCGTTGTTATTTCGTGCGTGCAGGTGCGCTCGCTATCGGGGAACGTTGGACAAAAGTCCGAAAATAAAGACCGCCCGATTTGCCCGAGGTTTTCGTTCATTTTGCACGAGATCTCGGGTTTAAGGGTGTCAGTGTCGTTGATTACGAATCGAGAATTGAAACAAAGAGTGTAGAATTCTACTAAATAAAAACATTTTCAAAGTAGCAAATTTGCTGAAAAAGTGATAAAAAACAAAAATCATCCAAAAATCATAAATTAACTAAGGAAATATAAAACTCCATTAAAATAAAAATTTTAATGGAGTTTTGATGAAATTTTGTAAAAAGCATATTTCAGTAAAAAAACGTACTCTGGTTTTTGAGAAAATGCTTAAAGTTAACAAAAAATACAAATTAAAAAATTTCCATAACTGCTAAAAGTAATGTCTTCAAATGTTTATAAAATTAAACTTAATTAATTAAAAAATTATTTTTACTTAAAATGTTTGTAAAATTAAAAAAATGTCTACAATAAAAAATTTAATTAGACGTTCAAACATTCCGAAAGATAAAATATTTCCCTTGCCAATTACAGATTTAAACCACTTCTCTTCATTATACATATCTTAATATAAAATATCTTAAACGACCCAATTACGAAATTAAACCCTTCCACTTTGGCAGCATTTTGCTTAGTTCCGTTTAATTGGGTCAGGCTCAAACTGTCGTAAAAAGACATCGGTCGTCATTTTTTCGCGGATCAATTCGCCGATAAATCTTGGCGCAACTTTTCGACATATTTATTGCGAGATTCCAGGGTGTTTGCGGAGTCTGTTTCGGCTTTATTTCGCCGTCGCGAATTAAAATTTTATGTACCGAAGTTGGCGCGTAAAACCTGGGATAGAATCGCCGCGAATTGCGCGCCGTTTCCGAAATCCGCCGATGCGATATGAATTTCATAGCCACTTGAAAGCGCTGCCGATATAATGCGAAATCGTTTAATAAAATCCTCGTGCGTTTCCGTTGGAAATGCGCGAATTTCCGTTTAATCGCGGAAAGCTTTCGATGTTTGCACGCCTGCAAATCGGGGATATTCTTCCGCGCGAAACGATCGAGCGAAACTTGTTTCGGGGGACTGTGCTGCGAAATTGGGTTAAAGCTTTTTTAAAACGATATTCTTGAACAATCCGGTTTTCGGATATGATATTATTTGCTTTTTAATTGGACTATTGTTGGATTTGGAGAATGATTCGAAGTAAAAACGCCGTTTTGAAAGAGATTTCAAAGTGGATTTTGAATCGGGGGAAAAAATTACAGGTTTAATATGACAAAATAATATTTATTTTGAATAATGTCTTTTGATGATTTAAATTAATGTTTTGCATTTATTTACGCTTTTTGAATAATTTCTAAAGTGGCCTTTTAGGTTACGCGTATTTTCAAAAAAATGTATAAACATCGAAATACACTCAGCAAAGGTTCGGTTTTAGAAACCTTTTTACGGAGATTTCGAAATAAATATTTCCGAATCTAAACGCTTCTCGATAATAATATTTTTACTTCTCTCTTTCCAATTTTCGCAACACTTATTAACGCTATCCGCACCTTCAAACGGAAATGCCATTTTCCGGAATTAAGGTCCGCTCGCTTTCAAACTCGCTTTTAAAAGTCCGTCATTTTTTCAACTTTTATCTCCACTTTCATTTCGCTGACACTCTTCAGAAGCACCCTTTCGCCCAGCGGACCTTTTCGATTCCCCGAACCTTTCTTCTTTTCTTGGATTTCGTTCCCAGATTGATTTTTGGAGGTCCGATAAGAGGTGCCAAATCCAGATTATAAATTTAAATTCCGCAATACGCGCGAAAATTGTGTTTTTGGAGATAAATCTTGAAAGGAGAAAACATTAAATTTGAGAGTCTGTTTTATTCTTTACAATGATATTATTTATTAATTTATTTCTTGGCACAATTTTTACAATATAATAAAGAAAAATAAAATTACTTATAGATAAAAATAAAATAATAAAATGAAATAATCAAATTCTGTATGAAAGCTAACTATAATATATATATTTGTTAATAGTCTCTGCGAAAGTAATAAATTTTTTAATAAATTTCCCTCGGTGAAAAAAAATTCTCCAACATGAAGGACATGATTAGTGCTTTGAGTTTAATAAAAACTGATTATATACAAAGCCAAAGGAATATTTTACTTGTTAAAAAATACAATTATTGTTAATCTGATAGAGGAACATAACTATGAGATACGCTTAAATTTAACATTAATGTATAAAATTGACACAGATTTTTTTTTAATTCTGAACGTGAATCCCAAGTAATTTTTGTGAATTCAAATAATTCACTATGGTAATCGTAATTGAATTTGTAATTGGATTAATCACTGGCTTTTGGGCTTACAATATTAATTATGTAATGTATAATTTCTTTAGCTTTGAACATATTTTAAAATTGTTTTGAAAATAATATTTTCTATTCATCAGAGTTTTTTCGCTTGAAAAAATTGTTTATATCCAATAAAGTTTTATTTAAATCAAATTAATTCGATTTAAATTAAATAAATTAGATTTAAAAAATGTTTACATTATTTGTGAACTCTTCCATAAAATTTTTCGTTTGTTTTCTTGCAGGACCCAAAGCTGAAATCATGTGTGACCATGGGACCCGTCGATTCGCTCGAAGACAAAACGGTGACGATCTGCTACGGCTCGGACTTTGTAAATACGACGTTCATCAACTTTTGCACGACGCGCGCCGAGATCGCGCGACAGTGGACGGACGAACTGCTGCAACTGGCGTACAATCTCACTCAACTCAACACCAGCACAACCATGTTCTTGCAGAAAGCGCACACCCGGCTCACGTTGACCGCCGACAAACAGGACAAAATTGCCGTGAAAAAGTAAAAAAAAAAGTTTATCTCACCTAAAACAAATTCGTACAACTAAAATAAAAAAATCAAGAGAGACACTTCATTTAATCAAACAATTAATTTATTTGAATAATTAAATTAATTATCGATTAATAATTGTTAAATAATTATAATGATTACACAATTATTAATCGAAAACTACTAAATACATTAATATGAAGTGAAAAATGTAAATCATGAAAAGTTAAAATTAATAATGTCAATTGCATTGTGGTTAAACCTTATAAGTAATCGATAAACGTATTACAGAAACGTAAATTAAATTTATCCTCAAAGCCAGTTACATTTAACAATCGGAATTAATTAATACAGTTTTCAAAGATTGCCCGGCAATAATTGCAACTGATTAGTTAAGTGTACAACTGCAGTCAGTAAATTTTACAGATTTGAGAAGTTGGTCTAACTCAGGCAATTAATTTCAAACACTGCCTGTATTTTGAAACAATTGTAATTCTGATTATGAACATTCCCAGCCTAGTTTAACTCAAAATCAATGGGAGTTATTGTTCGCTTCCAGCGTGGCTAATACTACATTTTACATTAAATCAGCTTTAAGTTGAACCTTTAAAAATTATCATATTCAATCCAAACTCAATCCTACAAACTTAGCTTCAATCTACACTTACTAAAATAATAAATTAAATAAAAATTATTACCCTCAAGCAATATTGCCAAAACTGCTATAATTCCATGATCAACTCAAAAGTATCAACCCTTAAAGGACGTCGGACTTATTTTATATCCGATAAAAAGTCTCAACAATTAATTATCGGCGCGAGAAAAAGTGTGACATTAACCAGCCGGTTTTCTTTTCAGTGTGATAAAGATGTTCGCGCAAAGCAAGGACGACCGCAAACGCGTGGAAAAGGCTCTCGATATTTCCGGATTACCGTCTGGCAAGGTACGGCCATTTTTAGCCGCAATCAGCGACCGAAAAGAAGTCGTTATTTGCGCCCCAGATACATGCGCCGACGTCTTTTGTCCCGACGCGAAATTCGCCATGGCGGTTTTTCGCGCAAACGCCCGCTCCAGCGAAATATTACTTTCGCTGGAGCCGCGAGGGTTTTGTGCCCCGGCGGCGAACTACTAATTCGCTTTCCGCCGGGCGAACCGCGATTTTGTGTTTGAACGGTATTTTGATTGCAGAACAGATGCGGTTGCGTCGAAAATGAAGTTTCGGCTTAGGTGTCACATTTGCGGTGACAGTAACTATAATTCGGCTCTAATCCAATTCTAATGTTATTATTTAAGCGGATTACGCGGTGACAGACGAGATCAAAAGTTCAGCCCGAGGGAGATTGTGCTTCGTTCATATTGTGCGGCATTTATGTATTTTTTTTTGTTTTGTGTTTTTCTCAGTTTAAAAACGTTTAATGATACAATTACTGGATATCCAAAGAATTGAGATATTGCGAAGATAAAACAAGGATAGTTCAAAACGATTTTAGCTCGTTATAAGAAGAGGAGTAATTTTGAAGAAAATCAGTTTACATCGTCGAGTTCAGGAGTCAGAGCCCTTTAGTTTGAGTATAAACACGGCCATGTTTAGAGTAGTTTGGAAAATTCAAAATTTTTTGAAAATTCAAAATTTTTTTGAAAATGTCAACTTTTGCTATTTTTAACCAAACCCAATCGAGTTTGTATTCGATAGACGGAATATTTCTCACCCCAAACACCAAAAAGTCAAAAATCACTTTTTTAACTCAAAATCTGCCTTTTTCAAAAACTCAAAATCGGCTATTTTTCAAAATTCTCCAAACATAGCCTTGTGGGTACTCAAATCGAACAATTCGCCCACTTTAAACACACTTGTCGAATCAGTTTCCACTAAAACTTAAACCATCCCCGAATACGACCCTAAACTGACATCCCAAAAAATAAAATATAATAAATAAAACAACGCCTGAATAATTGCAGAACGACCTCATCTCGCTCTCGAAATTCCAATTCGAGGACTTCTTCAATTTCTACAAGTCCCTGACTCAGCGCACCGACGTGGAGAAGGTGTTCGAGAGCATCGTCGGGAACACCTCGAAGCGCCGGCTGATGTCGGCGGCCCAGCTCGTCGACTTCCTGAACAAGACGCAACGCGACCCCCGACTGAACGAGATCCTGCACCCGTACGCGAACAACGCGCAGGCACACGAGATCATCAACCAGTACGAGCCCAACAAGACGAACGCGTCCCGAGGACAGCTCAGCTTCGACGGCTTTTTGCGCTACCTGATGAGCCGCGACAATCCGATTGTCGCGGTCTCCAAGTTCGACCTCTGCGACGATATGGACCAGCCGCTCGCTCATTACTTTATTAACTCTAGTCACAATACTTATTTAACAGGTGCATTTACAAATATTGAACTCAATCTGAAATGTTGTTACCAATTTTCAGTTTCAGTCCAATGGCATAAAATGTCCCTGAAACAGATAATATTATTGAGAAATATTTTCAAAACACTAAATGGGAACCTGAAAATTACCTGAAAGTTGATAATCGAAATTGTAAACATTAATTAAAATTTTAAAAAGTTACACATATTTGTTTAACATTTTTTTCAATGTTTGAATAGGTTTTAGGGCGTTTTATTTGATAATATTTTGAAAGAGTTTTTTCTAAAAAATTAATTAACTTTAGATTTACATTATTAGTATAATGTTAATTAATTTTGACATAAGTAACAGAACATTTGAAATGCCTGTAAATACATTCAATTCAAAAGCACTGTCGATCAATCATATGCACCTACTCCAAACATTTGTTCACTTCTCGAATAAGTTCATTTCACCTCGCTGAATAGGCATTTGTTTAGTTGACGTGCCGGCAACGGAGCTTAAAATAAGAATACGTTGAACCGTCTTGATATACGGATCTTTGCGGTGGCGGTGGCTCGAAATTCGGGATTGGCTTTGAACCGAACAATACCGCTTTTGTTGCCACTGTTAATTGTTAATTAATTTTCGCCTAAGGTTTCAGGCCAGTGATCTAGTTGAAATGTCACTTAGAAACGTCGGCACACTTAATCTTGGCACGTTCCAATAAATTTCGCAAAACTATTCCCGGTGGTCCTTTTTTCAGAATAGAAACCTCAGCTTCGGAATTGTTCAATTCCGAAGCTGACAAATCGTTCGGATGAATTTGAATGAAAACTTGTCAATTTCGCTTTTCAATGGTCATTTGACTAACTTTTCACCTTTTTTCAGGGCACCAGCTAACCGGTAAAAGCTCGGTCGAGATATATCGTCAGTGTTTGCTCGCGGGCTGCAGATGTGTGGAACTCGACTTTTGGAATGGAAAATTCGAAGAACCTATCATTGTTCACGGGTAATTTTGCTCTTCGCTCGTTACCCATCTATTGTTATACGAAAACTTATGTAATATTGGTTACATAGAGATTATCCTATGATGAAACGGGACGGGTTTAATATGATTAAGTACATAACATGATGTATTTTGAAAACATCATGTATATCCAAAGCAACTGGCAGAAAATTAAACAAATATCCATATTGTCATATCTCATCATTCTCATAGTGTAAAAGACTAAAGATTTTACGTTATGTATTATGAACAATTATGAGAAAACTAGGAATATTTAGGAAAATATTATGAATAAATTAGGAATACATTGGGAATACATTGGGAATATATTAGGAATACATTGGGAATATATTGGGAATATATATTTTCTATATAGCAAATATATTCCTACTTTCTCTAGGGGATATATCATATAATTTTACGGAACTAAGTTTGCAATTTCGTTTAATAATGTCTACTTTTGTGTTACAGGTACACGTTTGTGCCGGAAATTTTAGCGCGCGATGTAATCGAGGCGATCGCTGAGAGTGCCTTCAAAACGTCCGAATACCCCGTGATACTCAGCTTCGAAAATCACTGCAACTCAGCTCAACAGGCGAAAATCGCGCAATATTGTCGGGAGTACTTCGGCGATATGTTATTGGAATCTCCGCTCGAGTCTCACAAGGTTTCTGACCCATTTGACACGTATAGCCCTGCGCCGTAAAAATGAAAAATGAAACCCGAGCGGCTCGCGTTTTGCATGTCGAAATGATCCGGCAAATTGTTTTCTGCGAAATGTGCATGAAATGCGACGTAAAATCAATCGGCGCTGTAAGTGCGCGTAACGCAATATCGGCGAAACAAAATAATGTCCGGCGTCGAGCGAAACGCCGCTGATAAAGTATTTTTTTCGCTGCAATCAGTTTCGCTCGACTAAATATTCTGAAAATACATTTTGTACAATTGAGGCGAGAAATAACGCGTCAGTCAATCAGCTGAGCTGAAATTATTTAAAGAAACTGTAACGCGCACTTGATGCGCGTTCCATTATATTTTTAACAAGCTGAACTCAAATTTAATTATATTAACCGGATGATTCGCGCAGATAGCGCGGGTCGAGTCTATAATAATCGCGCGAGCTGAATACACGGAGCATACATTTTGGGGTGAATTCAAGTATACCGGTATTAGACTTGCAAAATGTCGACGCAATTAGTGGAGTACAATCACGACAAATAGACTTCGTACGGATTTCGGAAATTGTTTCAACGAGATTCCGACGGTCGACTATATAATTGTCTGTCGTCTGTTTTCAAAATTGCTTCGGAATTTCATAACGAAAGACTGGACTTAAGATATCAACGCAAGGTTCAACTTTTTGGGAAAATTGTTCACATCGATGAGATTGGAATACGGAAATCATTCGATTTGAGTACCCACAAGCCTATGTTTAGATTATTTTTAAAAAGTCATTTTTAGTGAATTTTTAAATCAAAATACGAATTTCGACTTTCTAGCATACACTATCGTTTTTGAAATAAAAAATCCTTTAATTTGAGTACAAACACGACCATGTTTAGAGTATTTAAAAAAGTGGTGTTCAAAATACTCAAAATTGTCCAAAATCCAAAATTTTTCAACTTTCTCCAAACATAGTCGTGTTTGTACTCAAATCAAATGATTTCTACATTCTAATCACGGTAAAATGATCAAATTTCGTCTAAAATTAGCCAGTATCTCGTAACGAGATAATTTCTCAAATCCGGGCTAAAAACTGATTCCACGATTGTTCCAGTTGGAACCTGGTCAAGAACTCCCGCCTCCCTCCCTCTTGAAACGCAAGATCCTGATCAAGAACAAAAAGAAGCACCACCACCACCACCACAAAAAGCAGCAAAAGAAGGCCCCGGTGCAGTCGCAGGACACCAAGGAATGTCCGTCGGAGGGCGAGACCAACAGCGTGGTGAACCAGTCGTTGGATGGGGAAAACGGGGCGACGCTCGAATCGCTGCCGCAGAACGACTCGGTCGATTCCGTCGGAAACGGAAGCGACAGTCTCATCGGAAACGGAGACGTCGCTCACGCGCCGATGCTCCAACACCGACAGGGCAGCAAGGACAGCACCCAAGAGGAGGAGGGTGTGTACAGTTCGACACGTAATGCTTACTTTTCAACTATATGGATGTTGTGCACTTTAGTTGGCTCGGCAAATGCATTCACCAATTAGGCGATAATCAGTGTACTTAGGGGAGAGTCTGCACGCGAGGCATCTTTTTCATGATTATGCGTAATTTTTTGTAAATGGACTTTGCAGCTGGAATTAAAAGAAACGATGATAATGAAACATTGCTTTTAAAGGAATGATCTGAAAAATTGTAGGGATTCGCAAATTAGGGAGATTTAAGTGAACAATGTGAACTTTGATGAAGTTACGAGTTTCTGAAACAATTAATAAAACTGTTTACACGATAGGACAGTTTTGAAGTATTTAATTGAAAAAAAAAAACAAATTCTTCTGTTGATTAAAGTTCGTTAGGGTAACATCCATCACTGCTGCTTATTGTCAAGTGTTGAAGAAGACTGATGAAAATTGAAACAGGATATTAACCAATTTTTGCCGTTCCAGATGAGGAAGAGGAATCGAGCACGGAAGAGGACGAATCGAATGCCGAGGATATTAAATTGCGCTTAGGTGATAAGGTTCACGTTCCGGACAAAGTGAAGGAAGCAAAGGAAACCGAGGCTGGCGCGGAAATTTCAGCCCTCGTCAATTACATACAGCCTGTACATTTCAATAGCTTTAAGAACGCTGAGGGTAATTGTTTTCATAGTGCTAATATACTGTGGCCACATTACTTTACTATTTAGTATTTTCGTAGAGTTCGTACTGCCATCTAATGCAAAAAGACCATAACTGCTGCAGTAATTCTATGTACAATTTTTTTTTTATTTTGCAGAGGAATATAAGAGATTATTTAAATCATTTGATTGAAATCATTGGTTAAAACGTGATTTTAATCAAAAGCTTGATAATTCAAGCCAAAGTAACAACTGATTAAATCAGATTTCAATGATTAATCTAATTTAATTGATTTTTCCTACACTTAAAAAAGGGGAAAAAATTCTAATTTAAATTGATTAAATCAGATTTAAATCAATTAAATCGGATTAATTTGATTTTTGAATCTTTATTTTTAACAATCCAGCAGTGATAAATTTCGTTTTCTTTTGCAGAAAAGAACAGGAAGTATGAAATGTCTTCTTTCGACGAGAAGCAAGCCACGACGCTGCTGAAAGAAAAGCCGCTCGAGTTTGTGAATTACAATAAACACCAATTATCGCGAGTGTACCCCGCGGGTACGCGCTTTGATTCCAGCAATTTTATGCCCCAAGTGTTTTGGAATGCCGGATGCCAACTGGTTGCTCTCAATTACCAAACTCTCGGTAACTGCCTTAATTTGTTCACACAAGTTTTCTCAAGATAGACTGTCATTCTAAGGTTCAACATTTCATACGTAAATATGGGATCTTGGAACATTTCAGTAACATTAAATACACACATAATTACTCAGGTTTATGCGTATAATGTTAGTTTATTTAATTTATTGAATTAGAATACTGAAAAATTAATTCGTAAAAGATACGACAACTTTGTACTTTTTACGATATATTTCGTAAAACATTCTAAAGTAGAATACGAATTAATATTCGTATTCTGTTTTCAGATCTCGCCATGCAACTGGATCTCGGCATCTTCGAGTACAACAAGCGTAGCGGATATTTACTTAAACCAGAATTTATGAGGCGGAAGGACCGTCGATTGGACCCATTCGCCGAGTCGACAGTCGACGGAATAATTGCCGGAACCGTTCACATCCACGTGATATCTGCTCAGTTTTTGACTGACAAAAGGATCGGCACGTACATCGAGGTCGACATGTACGGCCTCCCCGCCGACACCGTTCGTAAAAAGTATAGGACTAAGATTGTACCCAACAACGGTATCAATCCCATTTACGACGAGGAGCCCTTTATATTCAAAAAGGTTCGCCTAAAAGGAAATTATTATTACTCATTTCTACTCCTTCATACTGTCTCCGAGAAAATGTATTGCAAAAATAACAATATAACCATAACTGCTATCCAAAATTGTCCAAAATTAGTCAGATTCTTGCAAGGACTTAAACCCACACAATTCCCCAATCTGACTAATTTTGCGACCCCAATTTACTGAAACAAGAAACATTTTACAACAAGAAAAAGTCGCCTTTACGAAAATGTCATTTCAGGTTGTTTTGCCCGAGCTGGCTTCAATTCGGATAGCTGCCTACGAAGAATCGGGTCGTCTGATAGGCCACCGGGTGCTTCCTGTAGTCGGGCTCTGTCCGGGGTACCGGCATGTGGCTCTCCGCACGGAATGTGGCCAGCCGCTTCCTCTGGCAAGCTTATTCCTGCACGTAATCGTTAAGGATTACGTGCCTGACGGGTTGAGCGAATTAGCCGAGGCTTTGGCCAATCCCATCAAGTATCAGAGCGACTTGGAGAAACGCGGCATGCAGCTGTCGGTGCTGACCGACGAGATGGAGGTGCCGTCGGAGGCGGACCTCGAGGTGATTAGCGAAATACCTTGCGCGATATTAAACGCATGTAAACGAACGAAATTCATTTTGTAACAGACACAAATTAAAGCGTTCTTCGGTGACTAACAAAATGTTGACTCTGACTGTGCGTAAACTATTCAATTTACTGAAAGTTGCCATTAACGCTGTCAATAACGTTTTAGATTAAGGAAAGTGTTGGTGTGAGTGCTGCTACAAGTACCTCAAAGCCAACCGTAAGTTTCTGGATTTTTGTTTTTCGGTGTTAAAAATGATTGCAAAAAAAGGCTTCCTTTCTGCAACCATTACCACTTTTCAACACCACTTTTTGTAATGTTGGTGTGTAGGTTGATGTTTTGATGTTGTATTCGTTGTCCTCGATGTCGTCATTTCTATTCTATTGTAGTTGCGAGCGAATTGTAAATTTGACCATTGTATTCAGGAGGAAGGTTTCAAAGGGAAACGAGTTCAGTCGATCGGCGAAGCACCCACCCTGGTCTGGTCAGGTTCAGCCAGTCCCCACGGCAGGCCGTCGATAAGCGCTTTGAATTCGACCGAATCGCAGGAACTCGATGACGGGATTTCAACGCCTGCCACTTCGTCGGTCGACGCGTCTGCTAACAAGAGTCCTGTCAATACCAGCACGAGCGAGTACAGCTGTAAGTGTTTTGGAAGTCGATTTTGCGATATCCGACAACTTTTATTGCATCTGAAGGGCCTCGTCCAAAACGAGATAACATCGCACTTGAACTCATTTTAAATCAGTTTATTTTGTTTAATTTAATTGAATTTTGGCAGGGTTGATGATTTTAGTCAATCAAATTATGTGAACTTCATCCAACTTTAATAATGCGCTGAAAAAAATGCATTTACCACGAAATAAATAGATTAATTTATTTAGTTATTTTCCATAGTGAAATGTTTTCATTTAAAATAACTACACATTTACTTGTGCCAAATTATTTATTTGAAATTAAAAAATAGCCTTTAAAAATGAATTTATTTACAACAAATAAAATACTTTTACAAATCACATACAACATTATCTTCCATAAAACAGAAAGATCATCTGAATCCAATGCTATATTAAAAATAAGAAGTTCTTATCTCAAGCAAAACGGATTATTCCTAAACAGCTTTAATTTTAGTTGTGGAATAAGAAATGTGTTGAAATGCCTGCATGCTATGAAATTAAAATAAATGAAATGAGGGACATAAAAGCAAAACTGCTTTCACAGGTTGATGTTCTCCAGAGTCATACAGTTCGCAGTTCTCCTGAATTGGCAATTTCAGGAGTAAAAAAATGACAGTCTCGTCAAACCATTAATGACTATCGCTATTTTTGCAGTGAGCGACGAGGTAGTGGCTGAGCCGCTGGAAAAATTAATGGACAACAAACTCGTTAAGGAAAAGAAATTAGAGCTGGAGAAGAAATTGGAGTCCCTGCGAAAAAAGCACGAAAAGGTCGGTGGCTTACTGTCCGGGCTCGAGGTTTTTAATTAAAAACGTTCTAACGTAAATTTGCTGCCTGCAGGAAAAAATGAGATTGCAGTCGCAGAAGGGCTCGCTGGAGGGCGACAAACACAGGACCAAATTCTACCTGAGTAATAAACTCGTTAAACGCTTGTCCAATAAAAATATGTTAGTACCTACATTTTTACTTAGCGCCTGAAGGATTGCTTTTGCGATGGCTCGCACTTTATTTGACTTTCTTAATGAAATACCACTAACATTAAATTTGTTGAAGGGAATGAAAGTGTAAAGTTTGCCAGTTTAAGGAGTTTTCGGAATGAGCTGGTTTATAGCTGGTTTATGAGTTGGCTTGAAAAATGTGCTGTAAATAAAGTTGTTTTGAAGAAAAGCATTTTCATTTTCTCGTTGAGAAAAATGAGTTTGGAAATACTTCAATTTGTTTGTTTAAAGATTGTATAACTGAAGTTTTTACGATGAAATTTGAATATTGTATGTAGAAAAATGTTTAAATAACAGTTATTGTTTAAATTCTCTTCTCTTGTTAAAAATATCACACTTAACAAGAAAACTAAAGCGATCTTTTGGTATCCCTCTTCTCAGCTACCAGTGCATGATCTTGAACTATTTCTCTAGTTTTTGTAGCCTAAGTTGTGACTCTTCCAGCTTGCCGGCGGACACGCCGGAAAGTTCCGAAGTGGAGAGTCGCGAGTCAAGTGACGCAATCCCGAAGGGACTGCCCCGGAGTCAGAGCGAGCGATTGCTCGCCGTTTGCAAGGAGCACATCCAGCAGGAGCGCGAGCTGCAGGAGAAATACAACGAGAGCATATTCGCGATGGTCGAGAAGGTAATGAAGTCGTCGCAGCGGAACCAACTCAAGACACTGAAGGGGCTGTTCGAGCGGGAAACTGCGGATGTGAAGCGGAAATTGCAGACCAAACGGCACGGAGAGGTATATTTCCCCTTAAAGAGCTTTTTTATCACCAATCGGTGATGAAAAATACGAATTGAGCAACGAATTTAATTATTGTCAACGATTTTTCGGTAATTAAATGGTAATTAAATGATTTTAACTTTATTTATTTACAATGTGCGCTTAAAAGATTAAAAAAGAGAGTAAAAAAGAGGAAATAGAAATCAAGATATTAAAAAAATCTGATTTATTTGATTTGAGTCAGAGTTGATTTAATTATTGGACGTTGCAGATCAAAAAGTTGGCGAAAGAGCATAAGGATAAGGCTGAGCTGGACCGAATCAAGCGGGAGGTGGACAAGTCCACGGTGCAAAAGGGGGTGAACGAGTGCACGAAGATCACGCAGATGTACGAGAAGAAGAAGTTGGAGCTGGAGAGGCAGCATGAAGAAGTCAGGCAGAAGTTGGAGGAAGAGAAAGCGAAGGTGAATGAGATTACAAATATATTGATTCGGAAAAAAATCCTACTTCTGCGAAATTCTGTAAAACACATTTGAAGACTTTCTGAGTTATTGTAGACTTTCCGTAAACCGCTCTGTTTGGATTTTCAATTTTCGAAAGCCTGCGAAATTCTGCAACATACTTTTGCAGACTTTTTGGGACCAGTAAAAGTCCCAATTTCAGCACTTTTTCAGAGTTTTGTATAAAGTTTTATCGAGTTTTGAACAGTTTTACAGAGTTTTTCAGAGATTATGAGAGTTTTTGCAGTTTTTTTCAGAGAAATTCATCTTCTCTTTAAATCATAGTGGAGATCCTTATTAGTTACTCATTCCAAATTTTAATGATATAAACAGTGATTCATAATTAACTTCAAATTTGCAGATTAACTTTTCATTCATCATTAATTTGTAGTTGGACTGCTGAATACATTTTCACTCATCATTAAACTCCAACTCAACCGCTGAATACATTTTCATTCATCATTCAAATTAACTCTGAATAATCTATTCCCCCATCATTCATTCTAACTTCGAGTTAGGGTTAATAAAAATCATGATTAAAAAAATTCAAATTAATCAGATTTATTCGATTTAAATCAGATTTTTTTATTAAATGTATTTAACATAATATTATAATATAAATATGTCAAATAATATATGTCATCATTTTTTATATGAATAATAGTAAATAATGGATCAACAATAATATGATAGTTATAAATAATTATATTAATCATTGACAAATATTTGATTTTGGTAGGCATATATCTGATATTCATTTTGTAAATCAATCACGATACAATTAATCATAAAACAAATGTTCACTTCACAATTTAAAAACCTTATAGTTATCAAGATTTTGTACTTTA
>JABFPB010000362.1:0-41789 GCA_022817645.1 Ceratoteleas bidentatus
GTTCATCTCCCGTGGTGCAAACCATATTTTACGTCACGAGGGAGGGAAGAAAGCCACTTTTCGAAATCTCCCAAGGGGGAAAAGTGGCGTTTCCCTCCCTGAGTGACGTAAAAGACGTTATTCGCGCTTTTGACTGTCACCGAAACCAGTAAATTCATATATTATAATATTGTACAATTTAGCTGCTAGTTTGACTGCTATAACAATCTTAAACTAAAGTTATATAAAGATTCAGAACAATTACAGCAATTTTTTTCAATATCACTTAATTTTTAATTTTTGAAATAAGCGTGATAAGTGCCCTCTAGATTTTATTTAAATGCATTATATCACCCTCTGAGTGTATTTTTCAGACAAAACTATCATTTTATCAATAAGCTAGAAAAACATGTTTTCTCGATACATGCTACACGGAAAAAAATTTGAACAAGTAAACGTCAAACGTCTGAAACAAATGAACATTTACTTAAATAGTAAACGTAAAAGTTTGACTGAATCAGCTAAACTGTGGAGTTGAACTAGATTTTCCCGTTTACTTATCTCTATTTCAGGTAAATATTTACTTGAAGTAGGTAAATTTTTTCCGTGTAAAATAACCATATAGTAGATTCAAAGATTTCGGGAACGTTGAATCAACGTTAATTCAACTAACATGTTCCCTTAGGGGGACAATTGATGCCGTACTGCTGCCATACATTTGCCAGTCTCGCGAGAGTATGGCGCTGTTGTCACACGATTGCCATAATGTTGCTGTAATGTTGCCATACTGTGGCCATACTAATTTTTTCACGCGAGTTATCACCACTCTTTCTAAAAACTCCAATACAATCCCTCATGATAATACCTGAATTAAAATACTGCAATAAAATGCCACTTGAATTCAAAAGCTGACGCAAACGCCGTTTTCAATACGTACGACTGATAAGCTTTTTTGATACCGCGTCACTCCTAATTTGCCTTATCGGCTACCCGTTCACACGGTACAAATTCGCGGCGGACAGTAAAACGGAACCGACTTTCGATATCGCCTTCACCTGCGTCCGCGAGTGCCTCCCGGTGAAGGTACGAAGCCCGGGCTCGACTCGCCCGACCGAAAGGCATTCGCGCTCTCGGGCACGCGACTTTTAAAAAACCTCCCCGGCCTACGTTTAAATTACAATTCACGTCCGCGCGGGCAACGCTTTATTGTGAGATTTACGACGACGTCCGCGGAATGAATTTTCATTGTACATTCTTATCCTTGGCGCGCGCGGAAAAATGGGTTAAAATGCTGCGAGCTTGTAAGCTAATTGCCGCCGCGATTTATCGGTCGTGTTCGCGATTTCATTTTTTTCTGCTCGTCGAGGTCGCGTACATCCCGCCGATACGCGCTTCGCGCGCCCGCGTTCCGGCGCTCAAGCAGGAATTCCGATTGATCGAATTAGAGTTTTTCCGCACGTCATTTCGTTTACCACACAGACGAGCTTTTTCCGAATGCATATGTAAATGGCAATGTCTCCGTGCACGCTTGCTGTGGTACACTACAAAAATGCGTGTCTTCTTCCGAGACACTTTGACAGAAATGAGTCTGAAACGAAAAGTGTCGAAGAAGGAATTGCAACGTCGATTTATTATTTATATCGTATATTATATTATTATTCTATTTCAATGACGAGTAAGAAAAAGTATTGGATGTAAAAAATCTGGTCATACCTTCAGTTTCAAGATAATTCCTTATATTACCACGGAAGAATATGTTACTCACTTCAAGGATCGTATTGCACTGTAAAAACTGGTGTTTAATTGACGTATTAAAAATCGAATCGTTTAGAATTTAATGTGTTTAAAACGTATATAGGTTATGTTTCATTTTAGCGCAAATAATGGAAATGCTTGGCATTTAATGGTTTGTAAGTAGTATATTCAAGGTATCTTTCGTCATTTTATCGCTGTTAGTATATGGTGAGAGAATTTTTAATTACAGAATTAGTACAAACTGATCGACATCCAAAACACTTGCATGTGTTTAAAAAAGGACTACTTAAACACGTCTAAACGTTTGAAAAATGACTACCAAGTGCTTGAAATTAAAACACTTGTTTTTACAAACACTTGTTTTTTTAGCGCGCAGGTTCTAGAATTCTTATTAAGGTTGCCATTAGATTAATTTACATTTAACTTGGGAAAAAATGCAACAATCTCATTAACACGCACTTTCCTCCGTTTTTGTTGATATTGCGAAGAAATTACATAGCATTTAAACGCATTCTTTGACTACATTTCTAAATAAATACTAAACGCGAAAATAGTAATGACACGTTGCAGGTAATGAATGCATTAATTTCAATAACCTCTGCCAATAATAATATTTCATTATAGAAAATGGTTTTCTCTGTATATAATTTAATTTGATTGCACGGCTTAATGCAGGACAAAATTATTCCATTAATATATTTTATGCGACTTGTTTTGAATTGCGGATTTCATTATTTTGCATACACCCAAATAGGCTATTCATCACAATTTTTCAGTTGCTTTATTATTACATTACAGTATATGAAAAATAATATCTGATTAATTTACATACTATATCACGAAACAATCAAACGGTTGACTGCTGTATTAACTATTTCTTGCATCTAGGTGCAGCATAATAAAATTGACAAATGTTGTAAATTTTAGCGATACGACTCATAAAAGTGTCACAAATACCCAATCAATAATTAATTATTATTTTCCAATACGCAGGTGTAATTAAAATTAACATACTTTCTGCAAAGTTCTAGAATGTCTTCGAAGATATTCAATATTTTAATGTAGTTGTGATTCTATAATATATTAAAATCAACTCATTTTTCAAAATAATTTTCAACGATGATTTTTAATGCATACAGCTGTCGATAAAAACTGAATTCTCGGTACGTATTTGGACTTGTTAACAACGATGTTGTCACCATTGATGTTGCTCCGACATTTGTGCAATAAGTTAGTATGCCGAAACACTCGGAACGGCACAAACGATGCGACACGACATGCGCCGTGATCGCCTTTTCATATTATTTATCCGCAGTCGCTTTATTAACGTCATTCCCCTGGGACTTATTAAATAAAGCAATTCCTCGCGAAGCTGACCTAAGACCCCGATATCTCGCCGGGATCTCGACAAGATATGGCTCTTATTTTCACGACGAACGCCGCCGAGCGGCTTTTAACCACCGCACGTTTTATTTCATTAATCCGTCCCTCGAAACATGATCGAATTCACATCCGCCATTTTTTCCCGATCGGAATGGCCGCGCCTGAAAATAAAAACAAAATTGCGAGACGAAGTTCAAACAACAAATGCTTTTGTCGCACAAAATCGATCGAACTGAAATTATTATAAATTATAAAAATTCTTAAATTGAGTTTCAAAATTAATAACTCTCATAAATCAACCTATCGAGCAGATAAATAACACTTTTCTCGAAAAAAAAATCACCCGTCTTAATTTGAACGTGCAGACAAAAATTCGTTCCAGTTTCGTCACGTTGTTTACAAACGGGATTACGAGCTCCTTTCGAAGTTACATAATCAATTAACTTTATTGCAATTTAATGAATTTAATTACCGTTTATATAACACAATGGCCAGTGGTATTACGAGCCCAGGCAGCTCGGCCGAACGCACTGTCAATAACTGGACCATTAATCTCGCAGCGAGGAATTTACATAAATTATAACTATCATAAATTGTCGGTTACGATAAGAGCGACCGGGAAAACGCTGGTCTGACCACTTGAGGGAAAGTAGCATTACAGTTACCGACAGAGCTGTGTACACAAAAAATACGTGATATTGTCAATGAAAATAATTTAAGTGGAATGTGTAAAAATATAATTTTTCGGTTAAAAACAGTTGCTTGGATAAATAATATTGAAATAAATCATTTCCGGATATTTGACCGCGCGCGGCGAAGTCTTCATTAAATGTGTGTTAGAGCAACGAAAACCGGCAAATTCGTAAGGCCTTACGAAATGCGAAAAGAAATTACGCACTCGCTCACTGGAACGTGTAACGTAACGGATCTGCTTGTATGTGCCTCTACACGTAACACCGTGAGCGAAGAAAGCTTTGTTTGGCTGCTAATTTATTTTCGTCGGGACTTTTGTTCGGATGCATTGCAATGACTCGCCTTCTTCGGCCAGTCAAATGCACATTTGTTGCGGCCAGCTAAAATGGAAAGCATTTTTATTATAAAAAATTGTTGCGCAAATCAAAAGGCTATAAAGTATCCTTGCATGCCTTTTTGTTTAACGCACTGAAGAAGATAAGTGGCTGCCACGACTACCATCATTGTTAATGTTACCACAATCGATACTGAATGTGCCATTTGTGGCAAATATTAACATCAATTGCGGTAACATCGACCATTACGATCTCGGAAAATCTCGCAACAGTCCTCGTCATTCCAATTGGACATTTCTTTAAAAATGAAAAATACATCTTTACGAAGCTGTAACTGATATAAACTCAAGCAACTGTTACGAAGGTATTTATATTCTCCTTTTACAAGGGAAGATGCAATCCAAAAAATCATGACAAATCGAAAAAATACTTATTCTTTTTTTCGCAGCTTTTCTCAACTTCATTGTTTGATTTTGAATGTCGATTTCAGCATTGTCATGGCGTTGATCTAAGATTATGTTTGTCCAAAATTACCAACCTTAAAATATAATGATCTCGAATACTTATTTGTCATGTTTTATCTCAGTCAGACTTATCGATTATACAATTCGATTATACAATTTTTGTAAGGATGTTTTATTTTCAAAAAAATACTCTACGAAAAAACATAAATTTGGAAATCCCTGTAGCGAAACTGGAGGCGGGAAATTCGAACTCGCGATTTGGTTGTTAACCCAGTGAACTCACACGCGAACACGGAGACAATGCAATCCGGACTCGGATACTGAAGCGAGATAACAGTTGGGAATCGTATGTGGATTTACACTTATACGTCCTGAAGCCGAACCCATCGTCTCCTAATTATCCCGGGAAGTTCTCTATTTGCGCGCACAATGGCGAACGAGCGCGCGACTCATTTGCGCGAACTTTCTCCGGGCGCGCGAGGAAAAGCTAGATAACATTGAGTCGGGCTGAAATCACGGGAAACTCGAATTTTTTCGGGCGCCGGCTATCGACGGGCAAACAACGAACGGCGGCGTAAAATAATCCCGTTGCCGGTACTTTACAATCCAATAAAAGTCGCGATTGATTTATGGATATAATAACGCGCGAACGAAAAACGCTCGACAGTATTCAATCTGCATGAATTCTCGCATGAGTCAGAATTATTAGTGATTGTTTGGAAATGCGCGCGAAATTTATATCCCAAGTACGGTCATGGGAATAAGTTTTTTTTCGATTTTTTACCAATTTTATTTTCGTTAATTAAAACTGTATTTTGCACAAACAAATCGTCGAGTTAGGCTCAACACGAACAATGTTGCAACCAAATGTTTGATCATTGAAGGTAACAGAAATTTCTTCTCGAATCACAATTGAACACTTAACCTATCTATAAACGAAACTCCATAAAATATCATTAAAAAATCTAAAATCCCTCTTCAATTAGCCGCGAATTCTTCGGTAAATTCAAGTAATGCATCCTTTTCCACTTTGCACCGTGGAACGCTTTCAGGCGTCTTCATATCACTTTTTCGCCGAGCCCCTCTAAGTGACGTTCCCGATATTGCAAATGCGTTATCGTAATTTAAACTGGCGCGATATCTGACGACCTAGCCCAACCTCGCCCAGATTCGCGTACTCACGCCCACGCGTTGCAAAGCAAGGTGCACCGGGAACGCGAAGAATGCATTACTTTGCGAAACTCTCGCAACGTCAGCCCCAGTGTCCATTTGTGTGAGAACCGAACGCGCCATTTTTTATCGTCCGTCCTGCGCTCCCTTCGGCCGCAAATGAGATATCCGCGTTTCCATTGATACCTTACTGTGCGACTTCGCGTTGCGTTAATTAATTGAAAAGTGAAAGTTCCGCGGTGCATTTTTGTCGGCGCTGGCTCATGAATGCACAATCGACTCTTCGTCGGATTTATCGACATTTGGCAGCGCGAAAAATGCCCGATAGGCCAATGAAACGTGAATATTGATTGCGCCGCAAGGAGAGCGTGTATGCGCACTGTAATTAGTTGGTATTAGCGTAGAACAAATTTTACGGAGCGCAAGAAAGCACTGTCTAATTAAGAGCCTTTTAATTAGAGACCCCGCAGCCTAGCTAAAAGGGCCAATTCGCACGTTCCACTTCATAACGTCGAATCTGTGCCATTTTTTCGCGCTAATTACGGCAAAAAGCGTCACTGCCGGGCACACGGTACATTGAGAGAGAAACAATAAACAATTTATCGAAAATGGTCTGTTGCGTAATAATGGCGAATAGGAGTGAGATAAATCAAAACCGTTTCACCATTTAAGCTCGAGAGTGACTCATACTTTGCAGTTTTACGTATGTCATTATATATAATTTAGATACAAATAAATGATATAACGCTTCGCGGAATGCATAAATAATCACGTATCACTAATATCTGGCACGCTGATATTTTGAATATTGCATTTGATACACGACGCTTATATGATAATAAAACTGCAATTGTCAAAATCAGGGAATAGCGAAAAGTCAGTTCATGAAATTGATGTGTTGCTCTTGTCTAAGTACACGATAAAATGTCGGTAAACTCGTTATTTAGTGCATTTCACACGTAATGGGGAAATAAGTGTTGCGCATTTTGGCGCGTGTTGATGAAAAATAGAAGCTGTGAAATCGCAATGCGTAATTAATTTATAAAGGTATGCATTTTTAGTCAAACGAAATGATTTAACGAAGATTAATCGTACATTACACAAGTTGTAAAAGAATGGTAACCTACTGGATCCCATATTTTACTAATCAATTAAGATTCATAATTGCAATTTTAGTGTTGCAGTAGTGAAATGCGTTAAACCATAATGAAATTATGATACGCTAATAAAGGTAAGAAATGACTTTTACGTGGATCAATCTTGAACGATTTGAAAATTAAGATAGTCATTTTATTAAGTTCAATCGGTGAAATTGTGTGAAGTACTTAATTAGCGGGTGTTATGTTTATGCCATGTTTTATTATAATTCAAATAAATATTACAGAATTTCTTTGAATCGAAATTTAATTATTTTATCTAAAACTGACAACTTATCAAAACATTTACCTAGGTATTAAATTTGAAAATTTTTTTCCATTTCTCATATCTTTTACACATCAATAAATAAACACTGCTCACAGAATGTTTTCTTGTAATTGAAATTTTAGTCTTCCCACGACGATATTGTTCAATATAATTGCTGCACATCTACTAAGATGCACTGAATTACTGTACTGTTAATACTAGTATGCACATGTTTGTCTAAACTATACGAAATGATTGATTGACACTAAATGGAAATAGAATGTCAGTAGGTTTAGTACGACCAATTGCACAGTTATCTTAACAATAGGTACCCTTAATCGATTCTACTGTAACTTTGAATAAAAGAAATCATTACGTGTCGTCCAATGAACGTATGACAATGTATTAATGAAATCTAATTCGGTTAAAAACTTAAAAAAATCAAGCACAATAAAATTACCAGCCGACCTATTAATGAGAAAACTTGTCACGTGTCTCCAGAAATAATATACATCGTAAAACATAACACGACTAACTGCCATATTCGCACCTCGACGAAATGCTAAACCACCTTTCGACAAAAGATACCGCAACGTTGCGCCCGAAGCGTGCATAATCGACAAAAAGCGTCCCCACGAGTTTGACGCAACAGCACGCGTTTATCTGTCCTCTAGAAAACGAAAAAAATATATAATAATCGTATTTCTTCGAGCATATCCGGCAGTGAAATGTAGCTCTCCATCGACATTGAGAATAGATAACGCAACACTTTTTATTACTCTCTAATTATCTAACGCAAACTATAAAGTATACCGGTACGCTAACGAGTACCTACATTTGCTGCATATTTTAGCGTAGAAGCGGCCGTGGTTAATAAGTCAGTAAATGCCAGGCGCTATGTAATCGGCGAAGAAAAACGGCGCGCGGCGAGCAAAAAAAATGACG
Source organism: Ceratoteleas bidentatus (assembly GCA_022817645.1). Lineage (NCBI taxonomy): Eukaryota > Metazoa > Arthropoda > Insecta > Hymenoptera > Scelionidae > Ceratoteleas > Ceratoteleas bidentatus. Next base: position 8,129 of record JABFPB010000362.1, read on the forward strand.
AGGGAGCGACGATTCCGCAAAAATGCCGTTCCGCAGCGAAACCGCGTGGAATTCCGCGCTCGTGAAAATGTCGCGGGATTAACGATTTCATTGTCAGCCCGGCTTATCTCATCGGCGCGACGCCGCGCCGGCGCACTTTGCGATATATTTCCTTTATCGTAAATTATACAAAGGACGAGTCCGCGCGGGAAGAGGAAATTACTTATAAATCGAGGCACGCCGTGAAAAACGTCCGCCGCAATTTTTCATTGCCGCCGCCCTTGCGCAGCCTCTCGCTAAGCCGCGCCAATTGATTTACAGTGGTCATGGTCCATGTATTCCGTGACTCAGATGCGAGCACCGAGAAGGCTGCCGCATACATTAGCTGCAATCGCTCCTAACTGTTGACACTTGCCTCGACTCTTATTATTATCACTTTTTAGTTACATTTATTCCAATTTTCGACCATTTTGTCTTCGAACAAATCGCACTGCGGGACATAAATCGCGATACTTAAAATAAGGATTCTAATTGGTTCTTGTTCATAGAATGGATTCGTTGCAAGTTCCCTTAGATTGTGTACTATGTTACTTGGAAATTGCGTTTTTTCAGCCGAACGGATGTACTAGTTCGGAGTTATAATTTGTTTCATGTTGGACGTGAATGTAGAACGAATGTGATAAAAAAGTTCGTTTAGTAGAAAGTCAATCGATTATTGCGATATAAAAGGATTTTATAGACTGGCTCTAGTTTAGAATGCTTTATGTGGGGCATATTTAGGTGTTAAAATTGGTCGAAATTTCAAGAAGAAAGTGTCGTAAAATCCTTTTCCTAGTTGAAAGCGAATTATTTCGTCGTATCTTGTGCAGATCAAATGGTTTTTATAGGTTCTGGAAAAAATCATAAATCCGGAAGTTATTTTACGATTCAAGAAACATGGATATCCGTGCTACCAATGTTACATCACATTGAGGTAGAGAAATTTTGATTTGCAATTATCGCAAAAAATGAAACGACATTTTCTCCTTCAGTTAGGTAATTTGAAAAGCAACGTTAATACATTTTTTTCGAAACCGGTTTTGAATGTTTATCTTATTATCTTTTATTAAATGAAGTTTGGTTGAAGAAACTGATTTCTACAATTCTATATAAATAAACAATTTTATATAATGTTAGAAATAATGCAGAATTGATTTATAACTTTTTACAATTACAACAGAAGGAAATGAAATATTGTTTTCATAAAGAGAGTTGAAAAGACATGTATCATGAAATCACATGCATAAATCGTGTAATTTATAATCGCAGCAGTCTTTTTCTCGAAACAAATTTCTCAAACGAAAAGATTTCATCGGATAAACAATAAACTGACGGATAATCAAGTTTACTTAGTCGGTGAGTGACGACGTCAAGCTGATCGCTCACTCAAGGATCCCGATACGTGACTCATTCACATCGTAAATAATCGAGTACGATCCAATAACCTATAAAATTAATAATTTTATGCCAACTTCTGTAATTTACAACGCAAAACCGTGTAATTAAATCCTGGATGAGTCGCGGCGCTTGTGGGAAAAGTATGATAACTTCATTTCCTCCTCCACACCCATTAACCGAGTCAACATTTACAGTTAAATTCTCCGCAAGAGCACCTTCATTTGAATAAGAATGAAAAATAAACGAATCGATGTATCGCCACCTTAAACCTGCAATCATTATTTCCCAATTAATTCCCGTGAAACTTTATCGACTGTAAAAGCAATTTTATTCGGCTAATAAATATTATAACTTAACAAGTGCGGAAGATGAAAATTTTGAAAATAAAACGAAACTGCTCATCCAAACACACCGAGCGAACAAGTTCAAATCGAACAGCAACTTCCGCAAACCACGATGTTTATCACGTAGAATTCAGATTACAAGCCATTACATTTGACCCGCGCGTGGATTATACATAATCGCGTGTGATCCACACGTGGATTATATATACCGCAACATAATCCGCGGCGGACGAAAACCAAGTGGTACAATAAAATGAATCGCGCAATAATTTATATACTGCCGCGGATGGATTAATTGGCGCGATTAATAATAATTAATAGGTTCTGCTCGACAGCGTTCGAATCGGCGTTTTTTGCTCGCGGTTCGCCATAAAATCATTGTCATTTTTGTGGGACGCGAAAGTGTCGGGCCGATAAGTGCGTTCTTGTCCACACCTCGCAGGATACATAAAGCACTTCGCGCGCTATCTAACCGGAGTTGTGCGTGTGTTTTATGTAGATGCGCAAGTTTTTTTCTCCACTCCTGGCCGCAACTTTTTTTACCTCTTTATCCTCGCCGAGATTATATTATGTCGCAAGGACATCGCGATCGATGCTACCAATCGAGGACGTTTTGCCGACTAATTGGATCGCGGCGGAAAAAAGGCGCACGACCAGGAAGTTGACCTCATCGAATAAGTCGAGCATGAAATTGGAGCGCAAAAAGGCCGGTCCTTCGAGCCGGACGAATGTTAATGGAAACGCCGATTTATGGGATCCGCACTGGCCTTGCTCCTTTTTGCCCCACGACATCAGCTTTTATTAATTTTTGTTATTTTAGGCCAACGACGTGTAAGGTGACGCGCACTTTTTCGTTCCGAAGGCTGACGAGTGTTTGTGGTCACGCGTGGGTGGACCGCTTTGGGGATCGAAATCGAAAGTCGCTTTTAAGTTCGACTTTGTCGGGGGCACCATTTGAAATAAATCAGATATACTAACGAACGATATTATAACATCGGAAACTACGTGTTCATTGGTGTCTCATAGAAATGGAAAGTGCTACCTGCACTCTTAAAAAGACTTGTTTGAGTCAAGAAAAAGTTAATTAGATCAAGACAGAAGGTGTCTTAATATTTCGCCAAGACTGTACATTCTTCAGATAAACAATTGAAGATCTTTAACACTGTAAAAAAGACTGTGTAAAATTACACAACATGTTGTGCAGTTTTAAAATTCCATATGTAAAATTACACATTTTTGGTAACATTAAACTTTCAGTGTTTAATGTCACCGTACCGCGGACATGGAGCAAACATAACCCTTTCGCTATTTTGCTTTTTACAGACAATTGTGGGTACAGAATTATTGTTGGATAGAATCGAGTCGTTATTCAAACATTTTTTTGACAAATTTTAGCACACTTCCTTAATTTTCAAGGTTAAGATCGACAAGCTGTTGTCATGGCTGACTAATGTGAAGTCTGACAATTTCGGCTCAAAATAATAATTTTTAAGAGTTTGGGAAATCTATTTAGACCTTAAAACATTCTTCTTCTCCAACCAAACATTGTAAGAATATCGATCATATGGAGTCAATCAAAATAAAAGAAATAAAAGTGACGACATCAAATCGGGAAACTCCATCAGTGGCTCCCTTCGCATGTCCAGCTTGACCTCACTTGACTTCAAAATGACAATAAATTTCACCAAACGAGTCCTTCGGTTGCCCATATCTGCTTTAACGAATTCAAACGTCGACTTATGTCAACCGAAACGAAAAGATTATTTGCGCGGCGTTACGTCAGCACTTGTTTTGCCCACACCCACGTACCCTTTGACCTTGTACCCCTTAAATCGGCACGTGACTCACGCAATCCGCCACGACAATCGGAGCGAATCGCCGAAACACAAGAAACGAAAATTAATTGGCCAACATTTTACGACTCAATTATTACGGGACAGTGCCACAAAGTTTATTAGTCGTCGGACAGTGATTACGGTGTCCAGTTAATATCCCCGCGCGAGATTAATGACCCGGCATTATAAAAGCATTCTACGCACGGGACGAGCGCAATACAGTAAATCGATCCGCAAAAATATCGACGATATTACATCGTGTAAATTAGATAAGACGCCCGACAAGTTATTACCTCTGTCGCGATAGCGAATCACGCGCATTCAATTTCGCCGTTTACTCAAATCAGAATCATTCATGAGCTTATTTATTTCGCGCATTCATCACCCGGATTAAGTCCGAGTTATTAACCGCGGCAATTAAAGTTCCGCGGCCATTTAATAAATTTATTTTTATCCGAAGTGATAATAAATGCCGCGCTCCATGCGTGATGTACAATTAGACTAACGCAGGGCAAATTGGCGCATTTGTTAAGCCGAGGGGAGAAATTAGTTTACCGGGTAATTTGTGGTCGCTTGTTTTGCCGAAACCTGTAATTATGTCATTTTTTTACGCGCTCGAATTGGAGGGAAGAATGCCGCGGAAGTGTGTCAGTTTGCATTTTAACTGTTTTCGAGCACTTAAATAAGAGACATATTTAGACACTGCAGGAAAAATATTGCTGTCAAAACTACAAGTGTACTTGAGACAATATTGACCGACATTGCGCCATCTACTTTCTAGGTAGCTACACGAAGAAAAATGGACTTGTTTAATTTACTAGTCCCTCAATCTGTAGTAAACAGATTGAGGTTAATTGAACCATACTTTGTGTATACACTTACGACAATTGTGGTACATTTACTACACTGCATAGCTGTACACATGTTAACCATTGATTGTGGTAATGGTTACCACAGTTATGGCTGTCATGAATTATTTTTCTCCATATAGGCCACATTTAACTCCAACAGTAGCTGTAGAGTTAAGAAAGCTTCTCTATGATAAAAAGTGTTGAAATGTGAAATGTTCACACCAGACTGTAGTTCAGGTACTTCCACACCAATGATATTCACTCTTGAAGTTTTTAGTTTTCATTTGTCATCCATTCTTAAAAAGCAATTTTTAAGTTTACAATAAAGTTTAAATTAAGTGTTACAGAAAGTTTAAATTATTTTATTGTAAACACCAGAAAATTAAAAAATTTCTGAAGTTTATAATAAATCTCAAACTGTAAATAATCTCACGAAGACTAATAAATGAAATTAATCTAAATTAGTGTAAAAAGAATTCTAACCTGCAAACATTCACTCCAAAACGAGTTGCTTATATAAGATTGACAAAAAAATATTTCATACTTAACTCCTGAAATGTTCAATACCCGCCCCGAAAAAAATATATTCACAAAATATATTTGCAAATACATAACTTTTTGCCCTAAAAATATAGTTTTTATATATTTTTATACAGTTTTTCGCTTATATTTCTTGTCAATATATATAAAATATATTTAAACATTTATTTGACATATACGTAATTATATATTTGTTTATATATTTATTCATTTATATTGTATAAATATATAAGTTTGGAAAATATATAACTTTTTGCCAAAATATATACGTATAAATTTTTACATATGTTTTGCGAATATATTTTCTTCCGTGCGGGAGTACACAATTTTAAGAGACACAACGGTATTTTCTATGTTAATCGATTTAGATGTACAAAAATGCGCATTACTCGCGTTCATTGTTCGCAGTCTGCATATTTGTCCAGCCTGAATTGAAATTACATAGCTGCATTTAATTATTGCCGCGCCAAGCGCCACGAGGATAATGTCTGAACGGATAATTCGCAAGGGCATAAATCGTCTCTCCTTATAGCCATTTTGAGTTCATCATGCGATTGACAGTCATTTGACCAATTTGAACGTGGGCAATAGCCTGTTTTCCGTTGCCTAGGCCCCGAAAGGAATGTCGTTCCGCGGCACGCGTGGGCCCACGAAATATATCACCGTCTCTTTCGGAACCCACGCGCCAATCTGCGCATTAATGTCGCGCCGCTTACGAAACTGTCCCAATATGAATGATCCAATTTGCACGCCCCGCTGAAACGCGCGTCCATTTTTTCTGTCGCTCCGTTGTTCGGTGCCAAAAATGTCGTGAACTTGAAAAAAAGTGTTTTTCATAAATTAATAAACCATGCCGCCGGGTGACGTGAAAAAAGTTGAAAGACCATTATCATCTCATCAACCGTGCATAGCAATGAACAGAGTGGCGTTGCGTAATGAACTTTAAATAACAAAATGGCCGGCCTTTTTTCGCGCGACGGATTTACGCAATCGCTGAGGCGAAAATGACAAATTGATCGGAAAATCGTCGAGTTTCCAGGATTCGACGTGGAAAATGATCGAACGTACCGTCGCGCCGTCTTCATTAAAGCCGCCGAGGCAATAAAAGTCGCCGCGTAATGGCACTCCTGCGAATGATTACGAGCTGCTTTATGTCTTGATTACGTTAAAACTCGGTACGATTTCGCTTATTATTCACGGCCGCGGATTGCCAGAAACAATTATGAACGGTAACGAGTGGCCGGACAATTTATGCGCCATTCCTTCTCAGCAGTTTTAATTATCGATTGTGCCGTGGGAGGTTGCAATCATTCGGAGGAGAAATGAGGGAAAATTACAAGCGCTTGCGACTTTCTGTGCCCGTTTTGGAGTGGGTCAATTGCTATGGAGAGGAGACCTTGAAAAATTATGGCATTTAGAGGAAGGTTTGTGGTCTTTGCGGTAGTTTAATTTTGGTTGATATTAGTGTGACTTAAATGCATGTCGAGTAAAAGTAAGATTACTTTGTTTCGAAAGGTTTTAATACTGACATTTTTTAAGGTGAAGTTATTTTCTAAATTTTATAACACTTAAGCATACGTAAAAAGCTATTTTATGACAAGACAAATTATGAATAACATCTACAAAATGCCATGAAACAAAAATGGTTTAATTTTTTCCGGCGCATACAGGATTACTCGAGTAACTCTCAGGATCTCCTTCAAAACCATAATTTATTTCAAGTAATAAAATAAAAACCGAACTCTCGATATAAAATAAACTTGTCCCAGATCCACCAGTGCATTTGACCTCTGCATCTCAATTCCCTTCCGCCTCCCGCAGAACCCAAGCACCCCTTCGTTTTCGGATCCGGCGAAAAATGCCCTTTTCGTAATTCGTCCTCGAATTGCGCCGGCCGATAATATCGCCAGATAAGTCGCGAAGAAGGAAGTGGCGGCCGTATTTCAGAAAAGGCGCGCGATCGCTTCCTATTAATTCCGCGCTTAATCTTTATCGCAAATCTTGCGCCGGACACGGGACATTGGCAGGTACGGCAGAAACCGTGTAGCAATACATTACGCGGCCGAGCGTTCCGGCCAAAACAGCGGGCAACAGGTGGTTTTCTAGTGGCATTCCCCGACTAACCGTATTTCATCGATAACGCCGTCACTCTGCCCAGCATCTATCATATCACGCGGAAGTTTCGAGTGATCGTTAGGCCCGGCGAAGCGATCGCTGAACAGAAAAATCAGACTCGTAAATTTGCGCGCGATTTCGGGCGCCGCCGTCGAATGACGGAAGAGGTGGTTTATGGGGCGCGGCGAGCCATCGAGAAGCCGGAGATTAAGTGTTGCCGATTGCGCAATTAATTGCGCGACGGAGTTATGGTTCTAACTGAACTTGCTTGTCAATTAAGTTTCGTCCAATTAAGAGTCGTCAGCGCTCTGTTCGCGAGGGAGCTGACATGAATGGAAATAACGTCGACGGTTCGAGTGATTTACGCGCGCGGCCGGGACACGCCGGCAACAAAGTTGTCGAATGTGGGACTAATTGAAAAGTAATGAAAATCGGCGTACGAGGGAGCGTCTTTTATTTGTCGGCGTTTACACGTCGAAGTCGGGGCGAAGGAAAAAACTGCACGCGGACGCGAAACACTATGTAGAGCGAGCGAAAAAAGCGCGCCAATTTTGAAGCGCGGCTAATGATTGTAATTATCGCATGAAACGTTAAAACGGCAATTTTACGCACGCGAAATGCGAGTTAGCGGCTGCAGGTGGAATAAATGAAACGAACGAAATTCGAGTCGTACGCGCTCGAGCCGACGTCGCGGCAGAAACGTAGAATGCCGGCGCAAGGCCGTCGGTGAACTGTGTCGAATTACTTTCGGTCATCGACAATCATAACAGTAATAATTATACGTGCGATAAATAAGCGCCGATTGCGTAAGCCGCGCGGCGGCCGAAAAAGTTGCGCACGGAGTTTGTCGCGTGGAACGGCCGACCGAACAAAATGGCTAATTAAACTGCGCCGTTTTCGTGCTTTCGCAAATTAAATTCGTAATGAGCGTCCGGGCTCGTCACGTATGGCGTGACGCGAAAATTGAACGCGCGAAACGAATCGCTCAAACGAATCGCAGTGATTCAACGTTTCTGTTTCGGTTGCGGATTTAAGAGCACGAAAGACATTGGGGAGATGGTTTTGAAGGTGGCCTCTGGTTGTTCTCATTTTGATTAGAAAATGCAATATTCTAGAAATTTAAATCTTGCAAATCATCAGTTTTGCTTGAAAGATTTTGCATAGTGAATTTCGGCGTTTTTGTCCGAAAAGTTCAGATATCATGATTTAGACATTTTTAGATCTTTCGCTGGACGTTAAAATGATGTAAATGATTCTAAATTATTGAAAAGTACTTCTACAAATTAAAGTGAGCAGCAGTAATAAAAAGAGTGCAAAATTGAAACTGCAATTACATAATCAAAAAAATCAGAAGTCTACTGCAAGTAGTCTTAATTTACTTTCTTAATTTACTTATCGGAATTTTACATTTTTCACGTAAAATTTTACGTTTATAACATAAAACTGCTGTTTTTTCACATAAAATTTCGTGAAGTGCTACGGGAACTGAATTTCATGATACATCACGTAATTTTACAGAACTGAATTTATAGTTCAACAACTGCTCTGACTTTTCCATCCCAATTACTAACGACTCTTTAATAATAGCATTTCCATTTTGCACCAAACGTGTATACATACTCCGAAGAAAAAATAAAAATGTAAATGCTTTCGGGAAAGTATAATTTTCCGTCATCAAATCTCGAGCAATTTCAATTGCAAAGCGCGAAAAAGCTGCAAAACCACAAAACCACGTGATTCTTGGTTCTGTCCAGTGCCTGCCGGTTTAGAGCGTTCGTATGCGATATCATTATATTATTTTCTCATTATCAGTAAACTGCGTTGTCCCGCGGCTTCCTGTATGTCGGGGTGCCGCGTGCATGTCGCTCTCCCGTATGCACATTCAGTACCGACAATCTCCGGCTTGTTATTAATCTTAATTGCCATCTGGAGGCTGCCAATTAACAACGCCTGTCACTCGCTTTCCCTCCGGGGACCCTGCACAAATGAAGGGCTCCCGCTTCTTATTGACGTTTTACAATCGCCGCTAGTATAATTTGCGTGCCGCGGCAGCGCCATCTATCTTCGGTCTCGGTTGCGTCACCGGGGAAAGAGATTTTCGCCGCGGTAAATCATATTTGCAAATCAAGATTGTCCAGCCCACAATGAAATTCAATTTCGCACGATATCATCGCCGAGGTGCGTACGTCGGCTAATTGTATGCGATTTCGCCAGTCGAAATTATGTTCCGACTGCAACATCAGCAGTTCATTTCAGATAAATTGGAATAAACGGTACTCTTTCGGGCATTGCTGTCGCAGTTTCACAGTTCAGTTAACACCGCTCAGTGTATCTGATTCAGTTATGTGCGTCAATGAATTAATTACTTCGCTCGAAAGCAAGTAAGATGAAGATTTCGATAGATTTTATATTGCGTTGAACGGAAGCTAAATAAGATAAAGTTCTGTTGCATTTAGTCTTAAAGAGAACGTACGATATTTCGGTCGCAAATTTAACTGTAGGAGACGAATTATAGGATATCAAATGTAACCCCAACAATATTTTGACAATATGTTGGGGTTACATTTTTTAAACAATTCTTGCATAATATTGTACGGTATCTGAACCAATTATGTGAAGTCTTCCAGTTTTGCAACGAAGATAACAGTGGTAACAACTGTACCTTCTCTAATCTACATCTAAACATCTACTCAAGAATTCTTAAAGAATCTGGCTAAATATTAATTCTTAGGTTACAATCAGTCTATTTTTGGCGCAAGTCGCGAGATAATCTGGTTTTCTCTAAACGAAAATTTCGTCTGTTCCCATGATTTCATAACGATTATGCCACGAGCCGCTCGAGTTGGTGCATTTTTATAACGTCCAGTCAAAACCGCAGCGAAGTGTTGTTTCATCGGGCAACGTGGCCTCAATCGAACGAGAAAGTCCACTCTCAATTTTATCGACGGAATTCACTCTCGAAGAAACTGCAGCTCGCACTCATAACGCGCGACTGAATTTTCATTGGTGGCGCACGACGCGCTCGAATGCCCGCGAACGGCCTTGCGGCCGGTTCTGGTCGCGGGGTCTCGCGCGAAAAATTCTTTTTAACGTCGAATGTGGAGACATGAATGAACGGCCTGTCGCGTTGCGCGAAGCAGTTTTGCACTCCGCCGAAGGCTTCTCTCGGTAAAGGTCTCCACACTAGTAGAAATTTACTCGAGGCAGTAGCTACACTGTAAACACAGTTGTCTTATTTAAACATTTTTGTCCCCCTTTTAAAACGTTTTCAGGTGATTGAATATACATTCATATTCAATCGGTTACAATGGGGAAGGTGTTCCAAAATGTATTCAGTTGTGTATGAATGTACATGAAATTTCACAGTCATAACACGAAATTTCATATACATTATGAAATTTCGGTGATAGGCAGTACTCTCACTAAGGCAATTTTTCAAGAATGAGCTAGAAATTTGTATAACTATTAATCAAGTTACAAGGCGTTACACGGAAAAAAAAGTTCTGTAATTTTCACAGAAATTTAGTATGTGGATATTACAGGCATAACCTCAAATTTGACATTTGGCAATTCTAACATTAGAAATGGCGAAAGTTCACATTTAAATAGCGAATTCCACTCATCTCAGATGGCGACCAGCGCCATTTAAATTGCGTAGGTCGCTATTTAAATAGTAGAAATCACAATCTAGTTTTCTCAGTGTATCTTGTGAGAATAACATAACTTTCCAGAAGTATCCACAGTATAACTGAGTCAGTAGTTTCTATAGTAAGCGGCCTGTAGATTCTACAGGAGCGATTGGTGACGCGCACAATGACAAACGCGCGCGTAATATTTTGAGGTTAAGTTGTCCCCAAGTCCACGCGAAACGTGCATTGAGTGCCGGTGCCGTTCGCGAAAGTTTTTTTAACTCAATTAGTGACGTGTTATCGAATTTCGATTGATTTGGACACTTGACGTCATAAACAAATTCGTGGAAAAATGCTACAGGCTCCTGTAAAATCTACAGTAGATGTCTTATAGATTCTCAGCATGGAATATCAACGTGCCTCGGCCAGTGAATAAAATAGGCAAAAAGTTTTTTCCGTGTAGTTTTCACAATTTTAGTAACTTTGACCGTCTTGTAATCTTCAATTGCCATATTCTAATCGGCAATTAAACGTTTACTCCACCCCTGTTCTCTGTTAGATAGAATGCATAGGTATTATCGATTAGTATACGTTAATATGTTTCACTTTGTTTATGGCCATGTAGCTTATGTTCACTGCGGTTTACATTATATTGAATCGTGGGTTACAAAACATTAATCAGAATAACGTTTTCTAAACCATTGTTTAACATGAATTAAGCGACATTCGTTGGATTTCTAAACGTCTAGAATACGTTATTCGCGTTATTCTGAACGCATTCTACACCGTGACGGTTGTTAGATTTAACACACTCTAGAGGTTTACTAAATGGTCGTGTGTTTTATGGGTAAATTAGTGCTAATCATGAGATGTTGTGTTATTTAAATTGTAAGTAATTCCATTAATTAAACGAAATAATTTTGTATGATAAAATGAAAAGGATAAAAAGATCCAAAGGCGATCCAAAAACCTTCAAAGGCGGCATTTCGGTTCTATGGAGTTCGGTTCTAAGTCTCGAAGCACAAATACAATCTCGTAATTAAAAAAAAAAAAATTGGGGGATTCAATATAGCGGTCCAACATATTAAGACTTGTTTATTTTGTCTCAACGTCGATAAGTAAGTATTTTTAGGTTGTTCAACTCAGATCTGTAGTAGGATTTCACAAGTCCAAGCTCAGATTCGTGTTCATAGAAAAACAGGAATATATCGAAGTAAAATGGACAAATTTTAACTTTTTGGTCCGCCATATTGGATCTGACATTTTGTATATTGAAAATCGGACTATAGATTGGCTCTGCGACTCAGCAACCTCAAATATACTCTGTAAATGATTGATGAAGGTGATGCAGATCTTTGAAACATAATAAACCTTGACGAGACACTCAGTGTTCCGCTATTGGTGAAAGTTTTAACAAAATGTATGAACTTGAATTTATTGATATTTAATTTGTTATTAGCTAATAGTTTTGTTGATGTTTGTTGTTTTTTTGCTGTAATTTAAAAAGTATCACTGTTGGATAAGGACGATTAACCTAGCTATATCAATGATAAAGTCCACTCGATGTTTAATCATAACCTCGCATAGTTTGTTTTTACTCACAAGAGCCTTGTGACCAACTCGCAAGGCAAGTCTGTCTCGAATGTGTCTAGTACCGCTTAGGCAGATTTTTACTAGAACAGTTATTGCGATCGCGTTGCTTCTCTCGCTTTTATTGGTTACAATCAGTAACACTTGCACAGTATCATACACAAAATGCTTAAATTGTAACTATTACTCTTACGACATTATGTTTGTAATGTACAAAAACTATTTTAATGTGTGATAAATATTTCCATTACAAACATAACCTCATCCCTGACGTTCTTCCAATTTCTCTCTCCCACTCTCCGCTGGCCGATTTTTTCGGCAGCATACGCGATTAATCAAATTTGAATTGCCGTCGAACGGGTTTCCGCTTTTTTTTTCAAATCCAGAATCGATTGCACAACGGCGCAGGTCCTGTTTCCTGCCGCGAAACGCGCCGATCGCATGCAACGAGTTTCATATTTAATTGAACAAAGTACACGCCGCTAATAACAGCGTGTTAAAATGTAAATCAGATTTAATGCGTGTCGGGTACGGTTATTACGCCATTTTTGCGCGCGCGCCTGCTTTGGCAGCCGATATCCCGGCAATCCCGCAACCGGCCGAACCGTATGCTCGGGCGCCCCCTGGCGGCCGGTCGAAAAATCGCACGCTCGATACGTATCAGCGTGTTAATCGGCGAGTCATTGGCTCTGAATGCAACGACGACGAATGCGCGATTAGAGCAATCGGCATTGTGAACGCGCAGCCGATATAATCACACCACAAAGTGCAGCAGACAAGGAATCGTTTGGCGATAGGCATCGCGAGATATACGGGGTGTATCGCGTTTCCCAACCGTTCAAAAGTAATGAGAACATAAAGACTCGCGGGCGCAATTAGAAAATCTATTTATCCCGCGCGTCTTCGCCCGACAATACTCGGCCGCGAGTGTGTCTGCACGCTCCCAATTTCCGAGATCGGCTCTTACGTAACAGATAAGAATGCCGGCAATCGATGCTTTGTTTTAAATGAGACATTACGGGATAACTGCCTTTTTAACCGGACATTAAATGCAATTAATGTGTGCGCGCTCGCTGGGAAACGTTACTTAAGCCGCCTGAAAACTCTTCGGCGAAACTTTTATTGCGCTTCGTTAAAAGTTTTTTAATTGCCCGCACAATTCGTTCTTGCGTTTGCCTTTTGCGAGTAAACCGGCCTTAACGAGTCGATGAGTTCTCGAAAATCATTTTTTGACGAACTCGTCCGTTTTTACACTATTTCGCCTACGTAGAATTGTATATTGCGTTTGGAATATTGTGCATGGTGAACCTAGTATTTTATTTCATTACAAAATAAATGTATAATTACATTCAATGGTATTTAAGTTTTCTAGTGCGTATTTCCATGATATAGATTGTTTCACGTAAGGTGTGTAATTAATTAAAGGTGAATTTGTTCTAGAAATACATATTATACGATAATTATTTCCAAAGATTCATTGTGCCGATATATGTCTCCAAAGTCATTCAACCTTCTCCCCGCGAATGTCTGTAAAAAATATTAAACGTTAGAAAGTTATATGTTAAAAAATTTGAGAATACAGAATGTAAATATCATCATTTTCGTACTATCAAAATTGCTATGTAATTTGTAAAAACTATCTTTATTGATAATACGAAGCGATTATGTAATATTAAAACTATCAACAACGTTCATATATTTTAAATAAAACAGTACACTTTTTAAGTTTAAATGATTTGATTAATGTTTATTTATCATCCTCTTTGGCATATATACCCATTCTTGCATTCGCGTGAGCCGAATGGAAGATTTATCGCACGTTATAACATTGTTATTATGCGACCGATAGTGTTCGACAACGTTTGTAATCTGATAGCCGAGGGATTTATTTTTGCGCGATAAACAAATGCGGGCATTAAGATTCGAGAGTGATTCCGCGACTAAACGGAAAGTGTCGATTTTCGCGTCCCCTTTTTTCCTCCCGTCCTTCGTTTCTTCGACTGCTCGCTCTTATTTTTTGTTGCACACTTTCTGTCTCAGTGAAACGGTTTCGATCTACTTGTCTGACCACATTCCGCGCGTATCTACTGCGGCAAATTAGAAAATACCCGGCTTCGAATTCCCCACGCGGTAATTTAGCGTGGATTCTAAAAATAGGAAAACGTTGCGTTACGTAAATTTTTGCCATTAACCCTCCGCGGTTACGACGAAATGCGCGTCGCGCTAATAACAACACGGTACTGAACAACATAATGTTACCCCACTAATCAAACATATTTTTTCTGTTTCAGGTGGGCCAATGTAACAGAATATAAGCGAGGATAGAAGCAAGTGTGAGTTTAAAAAAACAGTTTTCCGGATTGCATTTTTGACATTTCTTTTTCTTCGGTATTGTATCTCGCGTGTATTTGTGACACTTGGGAAAAAGTGTAACCGACTACAGACCTTCGTGGGCGTTAAAATAAGAGTACGTCGGAATTAAAAGAAATGAATGCGATGTGAGACGAAAAGTCCGAGTCGCATGCAGAAGTCAAGGTTAAAAAACGCATTGTCATTAATCCGCGCGAGGAGGAGGCGGAAAAAAGTGAAATGTAAAGTAATTCTTATCTTCGGCGAGGGTCGAACAATTACGCGAATGTGGCAGACGCGAAGTTGGGTTGTCGTTACGGGTAATTAACAGTCAAAGATATATCTGACGATGAAAATTGGTCAGGTTTGTGAAAAGAAGTAGTACCATATCCGGGGCATTAGCGCGTTCGTGATATACGACGCGACCAGTTGCATGACGAACCACGTGATATCATCTGAGTGTCTTCCGGCGTATAACACGATGCTGCTCGCAATTTTTCATCACACTTTCGGTTGTGTTCTTAGATTGAAATTAAAACTATTTCCACAAAACTTTGATTACGTACAATGTGAAATTGGAAAATTTTGAATAATTCAACAGGTAGCTGTTATTTCAAATGAGTAGATTTATCAGGGTGTTCACGGTAATATTTATGAGACAATTATTAAATATTAGCCTCAAACTGAATCAAAAAACACATTTTTAATTAAATTATTTTAATTGGAATCTTGAATAGAAACATTTAAACATTTTTTTCGACAAGATTTTAATAAGTATACGTGATTCGGATTCACGTATGCAGTCTCAACTAGCTTTCCCGGTAATTGTGACGAAATTCACCGTCGCAGGTTTTGCGCAAGTAATTTAACGTGAAAGATAAGTGTAAGAATGTGTAAAACAACGCGGGTATTCATATGTAGCTGTATAACGAACGATCTCTGTCAGTTCCGTCGACTGCGGTCGATATTACGAAGACGCTTTTTCAAATGGAAGAATCGAGAGGCGCTGCGACGGTGGGAACGCGTCGAACGGGTATTTAATCGAAGCGTGGCTTCACAAGTCGAGATGAAGATAATGAAAATTATAATAAATCGCGGTAGTGTAGCCGAGGGATGCTGATAGTTACAAGCGAAATCTTCGTTAACTGAGAAACTCGCCGGCGTGCGATTTTCGAAAATCTCCTTCAACCCTTTTTCATTTTCATTATTCGAAAAACGTTTTGAAATTCCCATCATATCCTGCTTGCAAAAACCAAAAACATTCGCGATCGAGCACGATTCAATAACTAAATTGTAATGATGCGAAAATCGGTTTAATCGCATCAAGAATTTATAGTGATAAATTAGTATTATTAAACATTTTTTTCCGATGTAACATTGAAATACGGATATAAACAGATATCGTTTAGGTGTTTTAGAAGCGTATTTTACACATACGCTTTTTGAAATTATTTATTTATTTTTTCGTAAAATTAATCAAAAAATCTGTCTGGATAATGTATACTTGAATAACAAACGTTAGCCGGCCGTAGATTCATAGGCCAATTTCGATTTGCCGGAGCGGCGCATTTGTCACGCGGAAGCGTCGGCCTGGAAAACAAAACGCTCAGCGACCGGGCGTACACGGCCGGAGAAATGCGCGTGCGTTCGCTCGAGGCGCACTTGCGCCAATGAGTAGCGAGATGCAAAGGGTCCGCTACCATATGGCCAGGCCGCGCGCCATTGCGTAATCTCCGTGAGCCTGCCGAGGCGTATCACGCATCTGTCCGTCGCTATTTAGAGAATAACTTTGAGATAATAGTTGTAAGAATTGTAGAAACGTATGCGCCGGGGAGATAACTCGATAATTATAATGAAAAGCCGCGCTCTTTACAAAACTGTAGGTGGGTACTTTGCGCATGCGCATACGTACGCCAGTCAGGGAAGAAAACCCGCCATTCGGGGCACAAAATGGTTGATGGGAATGCAAACATTTGCACTTTGTTTCGTCAATTTAACCATTGAATTGTTTAATGCTTCAATCGTAATAATGTTATATTTCTTATAGAAAGTTAGTTAGTTCTCATAGATACGGTAGCATTTCGCCAGAAACTGTTTTTCTCTACTCATTTTTAGTAACATTTTTATTTTGCAATTTCAGTGAACTATTTCCTTCTTTAAATATATCTTGTTTTTAACTCTTTTTACACTGAGAGAAATGGATCGTAAGGGGAACTATTTGTATCGTTAACCCATCTATCTTGTTTCATAAAGGTGAATCGTAATCATTTTATTAACTAGATCTGCTTCAAAAAGTTTACGTAGCAGTTCTTAATACATTGAACCCGGTTTTGAACTGAATGGAACACAAGGGGAAAGAAAATGTGGAGGTTATGGAAGAGACAAATAATTTGGTGTAGTTCGTTAACCGCAGTTTTGACATCATAAATTATTGTAAATCATTATAATAAGAAAACTCGTTCCGGTATTTCAGGTTATATTGTTGCTCATGCGCACCAATAAAGAGCAATTTCAAACATGGCTACGAAGCCATGTTTGAAATTGATTTTACGATACAGATAATTGAATCGGCTATTCAATAACTAACTAGCCAGATTGTACGATCTGGTCCGTAGGCTTAACGAAGCACTTTTTTGTCTATGCTACACTGTAAAAAAAGGTCTGCAGATTTTACACAGTTTGAATTTGCACTATGCACTCTATGAGTAAAATTTACTCAACTTTAAGTAATCTTAACTCAAGGGAGTGAAAATGCAGAAAGTGTGTTTTTACTGTGTTTTCACTCCCTTGAGATAAGATTACTCAAAATTGAGTAAATTTTACTCATAGAGTGCATAGTGCAAACTCCAATTGTGTAAAATCTGAAGACCTTTTTTTACAGTGTAGGATTAAATTTAAAAATATCTATTCATTTCGGAAAAAAATTTATTGCAACAAATTATTTTAAACAATCTCAATTCAAAAAGGCATCACATTCTTCAACTGCTTGTCATGCTTCACAAGCCGCAATTTTTATTCAGCACCCTCCATTTACCACCTCAAACTCCGCCGCATCGAAGGAGCCACCTTCCCGCGGGAACTCTAATAACGAGTATTCCACGGTAATCTCGCCACCCAATCAGGGATTAATTAAAGTCGCCGTGGCCGCGAAAACGCCGTCGCCCGGTTCCAATAAACATTTCAATTGTCGACGCGCAAAATTTATGCCACTCGGTTGCTGGCGGCCGCAGCGCGCAATCGTCGAATCCCGATTTCGCGAAAACATCCATCGGCGCGGGCATCGCAGCGATAAATAAACGCACAACGGCAAACGGGCAACGCCGAGCGCCAACAACAGCAACAACAAAAGCGCCAGCCGAATGTATAAATCTCTGGCGCGCTCGTAAGACTCCGCGAGTCAATGTTCGTGCATAGCAAATAAAGTTGGCGATGAAAAAGTGGGCAAAAAGGGAGAAGCTTACAAGAAATAATGCCCCCGCTATAAATCTCCAACATTATTGATAATTTTTCAAGCACCTGAAGAACGCACGCGATATCGGGGGATACCGTCGCGCGGCCCCCCCAAACCCCCGCCCCGTGTTAACTCACCGGCTCCCTAGATGGCGGGGAATTTCGCGGTCCGCGGGGAGAGCGGCGGTACGACCGAAGCGCGATAGCTAGGCGTACTATTACCGGACCGCACATATATCTATCTACCCTCTTGCCAGACAAGATAAGGAAGATCGATGCACCGCGCTATCACGCGCCGCGAACGAACGCCCGGTAATCCGATTATAGGGCTTGTTAATTATGGGAAGACGGGCTCGCTGCCTCGTTTACATGCATCCGAGTATCACACGCCACACGCGCATGTTGCGCGACAATTCGCCCTTTTTGTCGGAGGGGGGCGCTTTTTTCGGGCTACAGGCGAAGGGAACCGGTGATGGCCGTGATGGTCCGGGGGATCGACTCGTTTCTAACTGCCGGGACAGTTTTGGAACACTCTTAAGAACGATGCATTCACTACAAAAACAGGTGTCTTGTTTTAAGACGTTTTTGGAGAAAAGACATAAAAAATGTTTCAATCGAAGATGAGACAAAAGTAAAATATAAAAATATTTTACTTTTGCCGCAAGGATTCTTAACATAGTGAAAAGAATTTACGAGTTCTAAAAAGTGGGTTCATCTCAATACAACCCTAAGGAAAAACAGCAGTTGAATCAACGCTGATTTAACGTTGATTCGGTTGAATCAACGTTGGTTCAACGAAGATTCAACCGATGTTCCCTTAGGGAAATTATACACCATTCCCCGTTACATAAGCACTCCTTGTCTCATTTGTTTCATTTGCCCTAAGACTGATTCCAAACAAAAAAATGTAATACAACTCCACACGCTGCATCCCATAAACAAGCAGTCCAGCGAATCCTGCTTATTAATTCGCCAAACCGCAAGTGCACTACTAGTCCGGCGATGCCGCGGAACAAGAAATAACGATTTTAAGACTGGGTATCTGTCTTTCGGGTGATTTAAGCCACGGCGCCATATAAATTCGTTGTGGCTCCGCCATGTGCTCGGCGCGGTTCTTGGTGGCAATATCGGCGGACTCACACGATGTCAACGCGGCCAGCGTGCGCCTGGTTCCGAGAAGCGCGGCAACTTTTTCGCGGATATCGCGAACGGTAAATAATAGTATGCGATATTCATGAACGCTGTGTTCGGCCGAAACAAGTGGAATCATCATACGCGGTAACAGCGTAAGCAACAGAACATCTATCGCGGCTCATCACTGCCATAAAGCATGCGTCTCGTGGGACATGCTCGATGCCGCATATATGCAGGTGCCCCTTTCGTCAAATTTGCGCAGCCGAGTTCTAAGAATGCCTTTCAAGGCGGCCGCCATTAGTGAAGCGAGCACCTCGGCCGATAAATTCCGCTTCTTTGTGAGGCGGCCATTTTTACCGCATTAATAACACGTCAGATTAACAGTTTAACGTATCACGCGCCTGACCGGGAGACGAGCGTTTTCGCCGGCAACGTGCACTCCGACGCGCCTTAACGAGGGATGTAAATCTCGATTGACATGTGGGAAAACCTGGTTCCGTGATGATTGCCGCGAATAAATGATCAAGTTTTTTCGCCTTTCGCGGCAGGGTAATTGCGGGTAAAGTGTTCGCGCGGGTAGGGATAATGCTGGAAAATTGGAAGGTATTACCGCGAGGGGACGTGTGAAACGGATGAATAACTGATGGAAAATGCGACGACAGGTTAAGGGGAGTTTTAGCTCTTTGATCATTTAGGATCTGAGATTTAAGGCAGAAATTTGAAATTCGCAATGGGACAGATTTTGTATTTATCAGGAACTAACGTTGGCATGGGAAGAAGAAAGTTAGAATATAACATTCACTCCGTGATCAAGAAAATAAGACGGTTTTAGTTTAAATTGGGCGTTGAAGGGGAAATAATGGGGAAAAAATTACTAACTAGTAGTTATGTTAATAACAATATGTCTTTTGTTCACTGCTATTCTTATAGATGAACATATTTTGTAGCAAGTCCAAAAAGAAGAAATACTTAGACTATTTATCACACTATAATTTTTTTTAATATTCATTTAAATGAATATTAAAAAAATGTTTTCATTTAAATTTAAACTATGATTTCATTTAAATAAATCCCGCTGAACTGACCACGAAGCCGTGTTATTCTCTTCTCACTTTTCTTCTCTTCTCACTTTTCTCTACATTTCTGATTGATCGATGACCACTTTCGAGTGATCATTTCTGGGCAATCGATGATCTCGACTCAGTTCTCACGACGAGACCCCAATATCCCAGACAAGGTTCGAAGGGAAACAAGCTGACTGAAAAGTTGGGCGAATTTCACAGTGAACCGTGAATTGGGGTAAGGTCAGTCCGGTGACCTTTTACGAGTGCGATTGGCGTGTCCTCGGTGTTCCATTTACCGGCGTATCCTTCGGGTGAGCCATACAAGGCATCGCCACGGGTACCCTCGGCGTTTTTCGACGAAACTTGGCGCGCCGTATGTCACCCGCATGGAAATTGATCATTGCCAGGGAATGTCCCCGTTTCCGTTACCTTCGCGTTGCCGCAACAAGAAACGCGACATTAACAATCTTGTACATCGCGGGACGCCGATACTTTCGAATGTCGTGCTCTCACTCGCTCGCGCGCCACCTTCCGTCTTTATTACGATTTTGCAAGCGCGGCGACGCTCAAGTGGCGATTTATGCGCCGTATTCTGTCGGGAGCGCGCTTTGTGTTGCGAGGAAACTGAAAAAGTCCAGTGAAACATGACGGAAGATGAATTTCAGGAATCGCGAAACGGCGTTGCAGCAGCAGCGTTTTCACTTTGCGCATTTTCGCGCGCTGAGATGGGAACATGACGAAACACGCGGCGATGAGTCGCGTCCCAATTCAGTTGAGCGATCTTGCATAACGCCGCGCGATCAAGTGGTTGCGGCATTGAGAAAATTACAGTTCATCCGCGAATTTGACGCGCGGGTCATAGGCCGCGGATAGACTGAAGATCGAGAGCCGAAATTTTGTGGCTCGAGCTGTTCATTTTCGTCCATCAGCCATCAGAGAGTCCCAACCTTTTCGAAAGTTCAACTCGCTTCACCTTCGGAATCCACGTTGCGGCTGTCGCAACGTCTTCCCAGCAATACCTTTGGAAGAAAAAACATTTAATACAACAATTTTGCACGTAACCACGCAATGTGACACGACTAATCGTGGAAAGACCCGACGCAAAACCTCTGAATGCTTTCCCAAGGCACTTCCACAGCGACGGCAGATCAACAAACAATCAGCGTGCAAGTCGCTGGGGATTGCATTTCTCCCCAGCTTCCGCACAAGCTCAACCTTTTCGTTTACGCGTGGCGGTTTCGTGTAAATGGGAAAGGACGACATTCCACTCGTCGACCCTTTGCCAATTCGCTCCCACAACGACGACTTTTCTTCGTTACCCGCCTGTTTGGCGGTAAGCATTGTTTGCCAGCCGCTCATTTTCGCGGGAATTTGTCCACCCGGGCGAAAGCGATTTGTTCACTCGAGAATCTGCAACGCGATTATTATGTAGCGGTACCTTTCGTGGGACTGTAAAACTCCGCGGGTAACACGTGCAAATTTGTCAGGTTTGCCACATCGGAATTCCAGGTGAATTTTCTGGTACAGGATAGGTTAAAGTGACAATGCGCTCAGTTTATTTTTGATTCCAAGTTTGTTCCGAATGGAGAATAAAATTAAGTCTTCTCGTCTGACTTGTTATCTAGCACCTAAGTAAGTTTCCTCTTTGATGAGTTACACAATACAGATTTCGTCAGTTAGTCAAAGTGAATCGCTTTGAACCACATGCGTACTGATACGAAAGTGAAAAGAGTCGAATGATAGTCTGACTATTGGAAATTCACTCGATGTTTTCTGTTTTATAAAATATACACGTAAAGAATTCTAGAAGTAGAAATATTTGGCAAAAATATCCTTGTTCCGAAAATAGTTTTAAAGTATTGCTGTAAACTTACATAATCCAAACCTTAATTTACATTAGAAAACTTGTTGGACCAAACATTTTCTGGAACATCTTTTACAATATCCAAACTACATTTGGATAGTATATACTTTGATCAAATCTTATCGTTGACACTCAATCTCATCTACACCAATTACGTAACTCTACTCAGTTACCTGTGCATCACTGAAAGATGTGAAGCCATTATTGAGGGACTTGAAGTAAGATAGACAATTGAAAAAAAGATAATCACGTCAAAAAGCTGTTTGTTTTATCTTTGTTTAACCTAAGTTTTCGTATATTTCTATCATGTTTGACATCACTCAGTGCGCTGAAAATTAACCAATGATGTTAATTTTTTTTCGTGTATGACTTGCCGCGTGGGAAAATGAAAGTCTGGATCCTGATCGGGAGTCAGACTGTTGGCACCCTCTTGCCATCCTGTTGCCAGAGTGAGAGTCAGGCAATGATACGACGACTGTATTGCAACAGTCACGCCCGCTATAAAGATCTAACCTGTTACCATATACCAGATATTACTCAACTTTGTCTCTTCTCACTTTGACATCACTAAAAATTGTCAAAAAATTTACTAATATCTCTGCTTTGTTCTTTTTGTTATCTTAAAGTCGCAATCCACCTCTGTCCTAACGGAACGCCGATGTTAAAACGTTTTTCTAACGTTTATTAAACGTTTAATGTCGAATAAACATTCTAATCCGTTGGGATGACTATACATTTAAAAAAACCAAGAACTAGATTACATTGGACACTAATTTCCAAATTAAATTGCGCGTCAGTCTCGAAACAATCAATAACCTGATCGGCGAGCGCGCGAACGGTCGGAGACATAATTTAAAGGCCCCGCAAATCGATTCCCGGAACGTAATCGTAATGCCCGATAATTGCGCCGTGTTTTCACCTGGCCGCTCGCGCGACGTGCAATTTACTCGCGCAACGCTCTCGCACTTGGCAGCTTGTTGATCGCGATCCAATCATCGTCGTCTTCATTCGACGTTGACCGTCGGTCATTTCGCCTCGCCTCATCTCATTTGATCGTCAACGACTTTCTCTCCTCCCCCGATGCGCTGACCTTGGCGGCCCTTCGGACCAAGGCCTCGAATTAGCGGCCAGGCGATAAACTCCAATTACACTCGCGCCGCGCGCAATGTCGTATGCGCATGCGCGGCCGCGATTTAAGGCCCGCTATGAAGCAATTATGCGGTTCTGTGAATCTTACAAGGGATTGTCAACAGCCTCGTTACACGTTTTTCTTCGCTCAGCGACCGCGCTGGGCTCTGTTTTATTGATTTCGAATAAACGAGCAGCACATCGGATGAAGCGCGACTGTCACCGCGGCAAGAACGGGTGTCTTCTGGGATTGGCTTTTTTCACCGCGAAACTTGTCCGGCAAAAAAATCCTCACGGTCCGGTATTAGCGACGATCCTACCAAATATTCGCCTCGCGAGCGTGAATCCTGCGAGACAACAGTGGGATATTTCTTGTGTCGAGTGGGATTTTTTACCAAGGGTTTTGTTAAGTGAAGGCACTGGGATATAAAAACATTCATTGAAGATCCGATTAACAAGTTTCGAATCTCGATATTCTTAGTGAGATCTCAATTTGGCTTAATATTACTGTAAAAATTTTATGACAAACTTGGTTATACAAAAGAGTGAGAATACTGATTTCGCTTTTCTCATATCTTTACTTATTGTTTAATATACCAGTCAACGCCGTGATATCACTGCGATCATACTTTTCTCCAGTTCATATATTCATACAGTTTCTATGTTTTTATGTTATGAAACTGTATGAGTATATGAACAGTAAAAATGTGTGATTCGCAGTGATATCACGGCGATTTCACATGTGAGCCGCATGTGAGGCGCTTGCAAGGCGCAAGGGAGACGCTGTGATATCGTTTCTGTGACTCGTATTTATATCACACTGACGCGGAAATTTCCAATGCGGCTCACATACGTTTCACATACGGCTCACATGCGGCTCACATGTGAAATCGCCGTGATATCCCTGCGAATCACAGTGTTGACTGGGTATCGATTTATACAAATTGTAACACAATTTATTCATTTTGATGACGGAGTATGTTGCAATCTCAGATTGATAAAGAAAATGAAAATATAATATCAGCCGAGTATTTTAACGAATCCAAATTACTAAATTAAAAAATCTTTATGAAAAAGTATATAATATAATCATTTCGATTGAATAATTCTGATCACTGTCAAAAATCATATCAAACTTGGGCCAATATTGGCCCGATTGTACATCTCTTCCTGGGTGAATGCATATGCAACTCCATGTAATCAACATATCTATGCTAAATCCTGAAATTATAATTTTAACTAAAATAAGAATGTCACACACATAAATCGTCAAAAATCGTTAATATTGCATGCCAAATCCCTAGTAAAAGTTATAATGATGCTAAAATAAGGGCCTCATCATGATACCACATCACCTGGTCAGAAACTCATCAGGTATACACATCAGGCCCTCATCACTGATGAAACAGTAGGAATCCATGTGGATATGACTAGGAAATCTGATCAGGCTTCCAATGGGCCTAAAAAACTATAATGACTGAGACGAGAATTGAACCCTCGATGCTCAATTTGCAGTTTGACTGACTTGTCCCCGAGCTGTTGGAACATTTTATACATGAGTCATCGCGATATACCTATCACGTTACCGCGATGTGATGTGGCTTGCCTTATCATAACATGATCAGGACCTAATAAGGTTAGCCTTATCAAATGATATGGTTTCCTGACCAAAACCTGAGAAGGCTATTATCAGGTTGCCACATCATAAGCACACCAAAATGAACTTATCATGGCATGATCAGTTTGACTGATGAGGTCCTGATTTGGCATGCCACTTAAAGGGCGTGCCACATTAGGGCCTTACCGACGCCAACCGTTTCATTCAACTCAATGCCTTATCAGGATACCTCATTAGAACCTTAGATGTTTCTCACCAGGTATCCTCTGATTACGTTTGCCACATCAAATCCTGATAAGGCCCACATGTCTGATGTGGTTTGCCACGTCAAACTTTCTACTAGGGATCTTGTACGCCTCTTTACATAAAAGTGCGTACACGGAGAAAAATGTTGTATTAAAATTTGATAAATTTACACAAAATTGTACCATAATCCCTTATAGTATTCGCGATGTATCATGTTTCCTTTGAAATAAATTATTTTCTCTTCTCGAAATGTTGCTTAGACGGTGTAATAATTTTCACTTCATGATTTATGAAAATTTACTTCACCATATGAAAGAAGTTTTTACAAGTTAAGATTCTGTGCAAACCAGACCTGATACGTCGCTGTACGTCAGGGCAGAGTAATGTTAATCTAAGATATTTTAATTTAACATCCTTAGCATCCACCAAACGTTAATTTCCAAATTGTACACGAACAATGAAAACATTGTCAGTCTACAAGAACATTGCCTACCCAAGTTTCGACCCCAGAAAAGCTCACCAACAAAATCGTCCCAGGAAGAGATTGCTCCCTTTAATTCGGAACCCCTCGTCAAAGCGCATGCCTGCATTCCATGCAGTATCGAATTTCACATTTCCTGTTCATTTAGCGATCACGATCGCAAGAATCTCGATCACGATAACCGGTGCATCGAGGTGGCGCAGCTGAAAAAACAAAAGCATGCATAAATAAGCGTAAAAAGGCAGGCACTTGGCGGCCCCGGGACACCACTACCAGGCCGGCATCCTGTTGTTTTGCCGCGGATCGCGCTCGGATGAGTTATATCGACGAGGACTCGCACGGTGGGCCCGTTTGGGCCCATCGCGCCGGGACGGCTCTGACACCTGACTGCCAGCGGCCAGAAAAAGACGCCGACGAGCGGCGCACCGCCGGCATCTACAAATAACACCGGGTCCCGGGGTACCAGCCGCTCGCGCTCCAACGGTACTTTCGGCGGGGTAAAAAATCGCGCTGGCGCTCACTTATGTATTCAGGTGCTTTTCATTTACCCGGAACCTCCGGCGCATCTTTAACTCCTAACTGTTATTCCGTAACCGATCACGCACAGTGCATTTATTTGTCGACGATTTTTGCACTTGCTCGGCCGCGACCGCATTCTGTCCATGAAAATGAATCATTCGGCGGACCGAACTGCGCAGCTACCCGTGCCGCGAACCAGGTAAACGCACTCGCCAAGTATCCGCTTATTATGTGCCCAAGGATAATAATAATCAGCGGACCTCGGAGCTGACGGATCTGTGAGCTATCCGGCCGTTAGTCGGGATTTTTTTTCCGAGTGCAAGTTCGCGAGAGCGATTTTTCGACGAAAGCCTGAACTCTAATGAATTCACGTTATTTGACTGTTGGGGAATTTGCATTGGTGTGAGTTTGTCTGTAGGAAGCGTGGCGCAGTGTGACGGACGAATTCGTGGTATCGCGGAAAAGTGAAGGTACATTGCATAGGAGGCAGAACTCGCGGAGCGAAGCCGGCAATCTGCAGGTGAAATCAGCCTGACACGTGAAAAATGTAACTGGACGTTCGAAAAAACCGCGGTACATTAATTTCTATAATTTTCATTAATAACATTGCACAATTAATTACAGACTCCAGGGACAGTGGCACGTGTTCCACGTACGCTTTACGTTTCGCGAAAAATATCAACGCAAACTCGTTACGGCATAATTGGACCAGGACTGACATATCACGCGGCGCAAGTTAAATACAAGCTCGTACGAATCCACTTTTGAATAAGAAAATGATTCCCCGCGCCATGATAATGACTTGATTCCGTTTCAAGGCCGGTCGAGCGCGATTCTTTATTACACACGCGTGTACATGTGTATCCGCGTGTCGGTATAAACCCAAACACACGGACGCATGCATGTACGTGTGTACACATTTTTCTCCTCGCGTTCCTTTTTTTCCGGATTGATCGAGCGGTGCCGATGCACGAATAGTATAATCCATTAGCGGCGGCCTTGGTACGGGCGTATCAAGCATCCCAGCAACGAAATAAGAGTGAAATGAATATTTATAAAAGCGCGCAGCATATGCAATCGACCAGATCCGATGTTATCATAATTTATATTATACTTATATTTAATGCCCGATAAGAGGCTAATTAAAAGTGAATTTGCATCCCGAGAAACATTAAATAAAGTCCCGATAAGTATCAGAATAAATTCGCGGCGTCGAACCCCGGTGATAAACAATTGTATAACACAGTCCGGCGTTTCTTTCGGCCGAATCCCCCGCGATCACGCGAAATTGCGCGCCGCAAAAATCGCGATTTAACACCTCGATGCGTTCGATATCTCTGCACGGATTTAAAAATAGATCGGCCTAACGTTGTTCTCTTGAGAAAAAGTGTCGCTCTATCTCGTATGATCGTCGCGAAATGCTCGTAATAAGTTTTACAATTTCATCGATATCCCAGGAATATCGTGTGCTTTTAGGGACGGAAAGGTGGGTAGGGAAAAAATAGTTGATTAATCCGCGAAGTGAATCTGTATACCCACGGTTAGCCGATACACCACGCGCGGCGACTTAACAAGCAGGTCAAACGTTTTTTTTCGCTCCAGTTATGTCGATATGTATAATCTCGATAATTATACACCGGCGAGCGCAAGAGCAAAAGAGATAGAGAGGGGGGAGTCGCAATCGTCCGACAAGGTGCATTATCCTCCGCCAGGCCAATCAGAGCTGATTGCCACCGACTACTATTTATTCCTGGATCAAACGTTATCCGCATCATTTTCCGGAAAAAGTGACCGGTGCTATTCTCATTTGGAACTCGTTCTCGCTTCTTGCGCGGCCGTTCAATCACAAGCGCCGACACAGACACAAGTCGAGCAAGAAAACGCGGACGACAAGAAAACGTCGAAAAAAGCGGACTTGGTCGCGCAATAAAGTCTTGTTCGCTTGGCGGGGTCGAGTTCGCCTCAAATTCGCACAAAGGAACCGTTTTTGCAGGCGAACACACGGCCGCGCGGCGTACTTTTTGTGCGGCTTGAGGTGAAATGTCATCGAGTAACGATCTCGGACTCCACTCGGTTTACTTCAGTTTCGGAGCCCGAGATTGATTCAGTTTTCGATTAGCTGGATAAAAAAGGAAGTGGAGATAAAAAGGTTATTTGAGACAGTTTAGTCATCCGGGTAGTTTTTGTGGAAACGATTGTTAAGGTTTTACTATTGAGTTGTTGTCGTATTTATGACGAGGTTTTTGTAATAAATTGACGGTCATTAATTATTTGTAAAATAGTTTTTACAAACAATTGTCGAAGTTAAGTAATACACACTGTCTCGTATTCAAGACTCACGAATTCGTGTTCATAGTATCCATAAAACGTTTGTCAATTCTTGTTTCAATAGCTGAAAAAGGGTTAAACTTACAAAAAGACATCGTGTGTAATTTTAAAACTCGTAAGTGACCGAAAAAGTCGAATTGTATAATTAAACGTAATCAATCGTCGTCTACAAATTCGAGTTGGTTTTTGCAAGAAAGCCAAGAACGAAATCGTATTTCTCGGTTAAGCGAAAGTAATCCGATGACACAGATTTGCGATCCACTCGGACGGCCGATTTTGTACACACGAGCGAGGAATGTACCAGCATTCAATGTATTAGCATTCATTCATCAGGGACGGGCCTCGAGAGCGCGCGGATCCCCGGCAATTACTCGCTCATGCCCAATATGGTCGGTGCGTGCACCGCAAACTTGTACGCCGTGCGCGATCTAGCGTGTTAACGAGTTTATCGCCTAAGCGAGATTAAGATGGATGACGCACGAGAGAAAATTCAGCCGACGTGGGCTCGTAAATTTGTTCGTCTTTAACGAATAGTTTTGTTAATGAAAATCCAGAAAACGAAAAATAATGACGCCCTTTTGCGGCGAGAATGTTGTTAAGCGCAGCGTTTCAGCTCAAGTTACTCGTTTTACAAAATCACTTTTTTAACACACATTGGCAATTTTTATTGACCATTTCACGTTCAGAATAATCGTGCAGCTTAAAACACGGTCACGCAATTTAAGTTGTTGAAAACTTTATTCCCTTTTCTGTTCCAACTTGTTAAATGTAAAATGTAAATGTCTACATTTTTCTCGGCACTTATGATCGCGAATGAAACTTTTGATTCCAACAAATTTTTTACCGCGACATTATTGTTAATCGACTGCGAAGCAATAACACTTATTCACGTGAACGTAGCACACTTATTTCTCGGCGTGCGTCACGAAAAAAGCACAGCGCTTGGCCCGAGCGGGACGATAATTAATTTTGAAACGTTTAATTGCCTGAAATGCGTTTGCGGTCTTTTCCTTTTGTTTATATCGTCAGGAGCTTGGGAATATTTGTGATTATGTAACCGCGCCGTGTGTCTTGTTATTACAACGGTACGTGTCCGCTCATGGAGCGAAAGTTTGGAGATTGTCCGTCCAATGACCTGGATGACTTAACTGTAGCATGAGCTCACAATGCCAGGTACATATACGGCACAGAGCCGATCCACAAATAATTACTCAAGATCCGACTGCTCGATACGCAAAACACCCAGTCGGGCTCATAAAATGTATTCGCCAAGTTTTTGCATCAGAAAAAAGACAATGTACATCCATCAAATGATTCAACACGATATCTATTACGATGATTTAATTACGCGCCAAAAAAGTGGCAGCTAACTGTAACCCGGCATTTTTTTTGACGAGTCGATTTGAACTTCAAAATCGACCGCCGATCGTCTGTCGGTTTTTTCGTTGGTCGATGTTATCTGCAGCCGGGATTTAAATTTCGCGCCGGATTTGAATGTTGCAGTTCAAAAAATGATCAGCACCGCCGAGGATTTCGGTGCTGTGTGAAATTCGCATTCCCGTTGAATTAGAAGTTTTTGTCGGGGATTAGCCGGAATTGATGATCGGGATACGACGCAGTCGAACGGCATTAAAAGAGCGATAGCAGAAACTTGACATCAAGTCCTTTAATATGTCAAGCAGTAAGCCGATTGCATTTCCGTTTTAATACTCGACGGTGCGCGGTCGAGCCGCGGTAGCGCATGAACGAATATTCCGTGGGAAAATGGGCGATTTCTCATGGCGCGTGAAGCCGCGTGGATTTGAGCAACGTTCCAATTCATCGGTTTCCTTGCTCGTGGACTCACCGTGTGATTTATCGGCACTTTTTTCGCCGCCTTGCTACCGTCGTTTGATAACGTTTCAATGGCGCTCGGTCCGTTTCCGCGGTTCAGCTTATATGGCGCATACTCAATGCAACTTGATTAATGATAAAAGCCCGCATCGACATGCAATTGCGACAGTTTTCTGGAAAAATGTGACCATTTTCTAGCTAGATTTAATTTTCTGAGGATTCAAGTTGAGAAAATATGGAACTGAATTGCACTTTAATTGACAAATGAATCGATAGTTAAGGGAACTCTTCTTCGAGAATTGGAAAAATTGGATTTCATGAAGATCTGTATGATAGTTTTTTATAAATTTAGTACAACTAAACCTTATGAGCGAAGAATATTTTTTTCATTCTTTTACACTGCAACAAATGGTGTCTTTAGAGAAGATACTTTTGTGGTCACATTTAAGACACGTTTTAGGGTCTTTGTATAGAATGGGTTTTACCATTAACGGAAAAGATACAAAATGGCAATTAAATACATTTTTCTGTCTAGCGTCTTCGGTAAAGATACTTCGAAGACTCTTCGTTTTACAGTGTAGAATATGCCTGTAATATTATTCCCGTGTGGAAAAATTCACCTTGGCTGCAATTCGGCCTATATTTGAACAACGTTCGGCTACCAACATTGGGTGAAGACGGGATTTTGTTCGGCTTATAAGCGTTTGCCGCGTTTGTCTATTACAAGAACAATTATTTGGGGATAGGAATTGGAAATTTATTTTTAGGGTGGTACTCGAGGTGTACTCGAGATATGTACACCTTGGACCATACTTGGCATCGCTACTTTACGTTGATAACTTTGGTACATGCTCGGCTGACAGTTTGGGTCATACTTGGCCAAAATGCTCGGTCGAAGAAAAGCAACCAATGTTTGGATGACACTTGGCAACGATATTAAGAGTCCATGTAAATGGCATTAGCTTGGCATTAGGTTTGGCGCATGTTCGATAATAATTTCTTATTATATATTGATGCCAAAGTCATCAACATACAGTCGCGATGCTAAACATGGATCACTGTAGGTATGCTTAGAGCCAAGCAACCCAATAAATGGATTGCCAATAATTTTCCAAATATCTTAAGGTAATGCGATGTTACGTTACTCACTTGTTCCCCTAGCGGAAAAAATCCTATGCTGATACGACGCTTGAGTGTCGGAATGCTTCCGCTAGGGTCTCGCTTACATATATAGCTGAGGCAGACAGACTTTTCAGATATGTGTTGATTATTTTTTTAAGCAAAACGAATTGTTTGACGTAACAGTAAAACGTCAAGTCGAACGGTGTAGGTCAAGAGTCTCCTCCGCGAAATTATTAAAAGTCAAGTAGAAGGCACCATTAGAGATTTTGACTTGGAAAAATATAGACGATTTACAAAGAAAACATAAAATGTTGTTACAGATGATTGTCTTAATCCGTTGTTCATTTTGTCAGAAATCAAAAATGAAATTTAAAGCGTTAAGATTTGTATAATATAGTTTACTAGAATAATTTTAATCAATTTATGTGTTGAACATTACTTTTAATCACAAATGTCTACTACAGAAAGCCGAAAGGCTAGTATCTCCATTACAACTAGTTACGTCATGTACTTAAGATCGTCTTCTCACAGGCTTCTTCTTCTTCTTCCGATGTTTCTTCGTAACCCGGCTGGCATATAATCGAAATTGTTTAACCCATAACAATCTTAACAAGTGTCATATCACACCGTTCAAACTCTTACATCAGTCCAACCGTTTGTTGCATATCACTGACGCCACTTATACATTATCGCGAAGCACTAATTACACTACCACAAAAATAATACGAAAGCGAGCCGACGAATTGTATTTTTAACGTCTCTATCAACGTTTAGAAAGTTGTCATCGATTTAAAAACCAAGCACTTATTGAATGCGGGTACTAGTAAACTTTACGAAAAACAAGTTCCTGAATTGTTATATCATATCGCAAGAAATTTAAAAGCCTTATTAGCTCGTGAACAGTTTTCAACCTAATGAATAAATCGTAGGCAAACACTTCTTTCTGCTCGAAAATAATTTCACGCCACTAGTTTTGATCTTCAACGAAGTGTCAGTTTTTGCAAACTAACAAAGAATCATTTCACCTTCCCACTTCGACACTATTCCACCACTAATGTAACCACGATTTAGGATACCAGTAATCAATAAATTGTCCCAGCCAAAGAACCTTTTCCCAGAAACAGCGAAGGTGCCTCCTGCTCCTCGCCCCCCGCAAAAAGCCGCCTCCCCCTGGGACACGGCATACATATCATTTGCGTTCCCATCACGACCGCAAACGCCCAAAGTTGGACTGGAAAGCGCAGCAGGAAAAAAGGCGAAAACTGCGGAATACGGCTCCGCGCACGTATCGACGTTCGCTGGGAAGGCCATAGGAAATCAGAAACCGAAGTGCCGAGAGTGCCGGCAAGGTCGCGGGATATCTCACGCACTCGTACACGTAATATCTCGCGTGTACCTACACGTATAAGTACCCCATGGTGCCGAGGTCAGCCTAGATAGGATGCATTTGAGGCTACCATTAAGCAGTGATTGATAATGCCCGCAGACTCGTTCTGCGCCATTGCGCCCGGCGGATCAAGGCTCCTTTGGTTCCGATCGAGTGCAAAAAGCCGACCGACACTGGCGGGGGACGGGGGGGACAGAAATCGCCAACAAATCGTGAGACACAGCGCATTGTCGTCAAACAATTACTGCTAATGCGGACGGTTTTGTTCGGTTTGTAATTAACCGGGGCCCGACAAAGCCGCGCCCGGGGGGACGTCGGGCTCGCACATGTCCCCCCGCGCCACTCTTCCCCGAGCCGGCGGCCATAACACCTGTCATTTTGAATGGTCGGACGCTGGGTCGGGTGTTAAACA
This sequence comes from Ceratoteleas bidentatus, assembly GCA_022817645.1. NCBI lineage: Eukaryota > Metazoa > Arthropoda > Insecta > Hymenoptera > Scelionidae > Ceratoteleas > Ceratoteleas bidentatus. The sequence continues at coordinate 41,384 of JABFPB010000362.1, forward strand.
GCCGAGAAGAAATCACGGAAGCGTCAAGCGCGATGAGAGGACGGGGGTTAATGCGCTAATGGCTCGATGGCACCGCTACTCCGAGCTCGGACGGGACCATTTGGTAATCAGAACGCTGGGGTATGATGCGGGGTATTACACGCGGTGATTTACGGCAGGCTGCACGTGCTTCCTGGATTATGAATTCCGGTGTTCAATGAGTCCGACTTTCGAGGAAATTGGCGTTTTGGAAACGGAGAGTTGGGATTTGATGATGGTTTGGGGACACCTACTTATTTCATTCGGTTTGAGGAAGAGGTATTGTTAGCCAAGTCCGGGAAATAAGAACTACACGCAGGGAAATATTTAGGTTAAATCAACCAAATAATTGTGTTATTATTTGGTCAGCAAAAGAATTTGGTTGATT